>SKCR01014861.1:0-10521 GCA_019454045.1 Zanthoxylum bungeanum | reverse complement strand
CAAAGAAAGATAAGGTAATAAAAAACCTTTCTTTCACATTTTACATATTTACTACTCATCATACTACTGACTTGAGCGTCGGATTGACCCCGGCACCCACCACACTGGTGGATAATATTCTCCCCACTCACACTACCTTTGTTCTGGAGGATCGCTAGTGCCCCACCCTACAACCTAATTCTCGATTGTGGATCTCGGAAGAAAACAATATCCATATTTCATTACATTACCCTAAGAAACCCGATATCGATATAACATTAAACTACATAGATTTTTAACCCTCGATATAGCGATTACATGAGTATTCTGATAAAACCTCTCTCATACCTACTTTGTATAAATGATGGATTCTACCATGACATAAGTATTAGAACGAGGACACCAACACCCATTGAGATATGGACTTCTTCCCCACCTTATACCAGAATAAGGAAAAGACAACAGATAAAGAAGTTCGATAAGAATTTATCCAGAGTAAGAGATAGAAAATACTGAATGATAGAACACACATGTGAAAAACTAAGAAATTTTTAAGGGATAGAAAAGAAAGAACTTAACCCAAGCTAAGAAGAGAAAGAACACAGAACTAGTGAGAAACCCATAGATCATACAAGTACCAGTAGGAGTCGTTGTGAGATCAAAATGTACCAGTACTGACAGAAAGATCAGATGGTAAAGTTACAACCCGTAATTAGAACAGACAACAGAGATCTAGGAAGTAGCCAGGAGAATGAACCCCCATTAGACTCAGTACGTATAGTGACATAGATAATGTATCATGGAAATTGTAATGTAAGAGAAGACCTCAGAGTGATTAATCAAGATTAGGAAACCAAAAGATATGGAATAATACATACAACTTCCAGTAGTATGAATGACAATTCTTCCGTCCAGTAACCTTACATCAGTAAGTGTCTGGCCACTTAATCAGTAGTAGGAAGTATATGTATACCTCTCGACTTGGAACTTAGCAAGGATTTGAATAAGCAAGTGGAAGGCGCGGGATAAGGTGGACGAATCTTGAAATAAATAGATAATTGAACAAAAGAACAGGTAATGCAGGAAATGCTTCCTTGCGCAGCATAAACAGTTTAGGCACATGGATCAGACTTGAATTTTTTTTTCCGTCCTTTCCCTCCTTTTGTCGAATAGAACCAGCAGGTCTACTGGAGCTTTGCTACTATTTTTGACAAAAAATCATTCCCGTTTTAGTCCGGAACAGCCCCCGAACAACATCACAAAATTGGACTAATTTAGCACCCGAAATGCGCCCAGCACACTCCTGAACAGGCCCTAAAATTGCGTGGACAATGGCTGTGTTTTGGTTCTGATTTTTAACTTGAAATCAGCCCCAACACAACCCCAAAGCACCACTATATGTTCCCCAAAAAGTCTGGATTAAAAAGAAAACAAACCGGGTTCCATTTCACGAAGCAAGGGGGGTGGCAGTGAGTAATATTAACCTCACTGCCGTGAACAAGAAAATAAGATGAAGATGCAGAAAATTTCGACACCACAAAGTCTTCCGAGCTATGTAAAATTACCAACAGAAACTTGTTGTGGGCAAGGCTCACAACATAATCCCTAAACTATTTAATGATTGAGTCACACAACAACTTTTGCTTTTTGGTTTTTGTTTTTATTTTGTTCTTGTTTTTCAATCTCACAATTTAGAGGATTTGGAAGAAGAACCAAAAGGTGGCTAGGGTTAGAATGAGAGATTCTCCCAAAAGAAAAATCACCATTTTCCTTTTTATAGTTAGGTTAATTTTACCAAATAAAACAATCCCTTTCCCCTTTTACCCTTTTAATAATCAGTCATTGCATTAGAAAATAGGAATTTTGTAACATCAATATAAACTTTCCAAAATGAAAGGAGTTACAAAATAAAAAGATTAATTCCTATGAAAATAGATGTAACTTCCAAATAAAGTCCAAGGGTTTCCAAAACCCAAAATTTGGAATTTACACAATTAAATATTTATTTAATTATATCATATATAATTAAATGCCAAGTGTTTAATTATCATATAATTACAAAAACTATATATTAACTTTTAATATAAAGTTTCAAGTGTGACAATTATTATTATTAATCATATTAATAATATTATACATGTGTGAGTGTATAATTGGACCATCCAATTATACTAAATCTGCTATAGTATATCGAGCTAGCACGGGGACCAAATGGACCTATGGTTCCGAGCTCCAATAATCTCGAAATATTAATTAAGCTCTTAATTAAATATTCTCAATTAGTAACTCCAGGTTATTCACTAAAAACCCGAAGTTGCACTCTCGTTGTCGCATATGATATAATAAGCTGAACCAAGTTAGTGTCCATCGATATAGTCATTACATATAGATGAACCCTTCACGAGTATCTCATAATTAGAGTCATGTCATAATGTCTATTATACCCCTCTAATTATTTTTACCTTAATTACCATTGATTCTCTAATGAATGATTTATTCATAACGATTATGAATTTTAATCTTTCTATTTGTAATAGAAAGACTTGAGCGCTCTAACCGTTCAAGTACCTAATCAACCCTTAAGAAAGATAATCCTCTACTTCTCGCAAGAAAGAGTGAACTCCATATCTATGTGAAACATTCCCAGCTACACAACAGACTATGCCCCCAAAGTACGTAGCTATTGGTCGGGATTGCTACAACAACCTCACCTTTAAAAATCAAAGGACATAGTCTGCCATGCAGGAGTTCGTAGTACACTCAGGATTAAGATCAATCCATATATGACCATCTAGTAGACCGAAATGAATTTCTTTGATTAACGAATATTATAAGAATGTCATTTTTATCTGGGTCCAGTCCTATATGATCACATCATATAAGGTTCTTTCATTCTCATGTCTCTACGTGGATGATCCTGGATTAAGGTCGCCATACAAATATAGAATGAACTGCAACTATAGATAAACCACAAATAATGTACCCGCTTTATTTGCTCTCTATGGTACTATTTAAGATTACTAACTTCATGTTAGACAATTATGACCATAGCGTCACTGTTGTAAAATACATTGTGTTTTTTTACACAATTAACTATGTAGTAATGAAACTGCCTTTTACCGTTTCGTAATTTATTTACTTTGATATAGAAATGGTAGAAGTCCTTATGATTAGTTCCGGATTGAGATGATATGAGACATTATCAATCTATAGAGGTTTAATCATTAAATATCCCTAGTCGTAGTATTATCGAGACTGGAAATCGATAATACGGAATAGACTAGTATCACACTTATGCGTGTTATGGAAGCGTAACAGCATAGTTCTCATATATTTAAGTATTGGATACTTATGCAAGTGTGATAAGAGGTTGTGTTTACCGATGGTACGGAAACAGCTTCGCTCTGGATAGACCCTTCAGAATCCCATTGGTAGTATGACTATGTGTCTATGGGAATCCAATTCAGGGTAAGTGTATTTGGTCTTAACCTGAGACTTGCACCGCTAGTATTTGCGACAATCGATATGCTTTAGTTTTGGTCATCCGAGACTTTAACAGGTTCTGTGTACGCCTCTTCTGGGTTTATTGAGAATCGTAGTGTAATGGGTGGGATGTCAAGATGGAAGTATCACTTCAGTCATATGGAGATGATGGTCACACAAGGATACAGAAGTGGTTCTCTAAAGGGTTGCAACCATCGGGATAATATGACTAGGTCATGATTATCCGATATTAAAGAGAGTAGTTGCTTGATATCTGATATGTGCTTCGTACGGGGCAGACACTATTCTAGCCCCAAGCCTTGTACGTGACATCCGATACTGGATCGCTATACGCAATACTACGTATACTACGCCTGACATAGATTATATATTCCAGTAAGAATATTTCTGGAGAATTGGGTAGGCACGGTGCTTTGCTAGAAGCCAACCATGTCTTGTAAATCGGTAAGCACGTGGTACGAGGTACTCACTTTATCGGATAGTCCGATAACCAGATTTACTGCCAACATATCCAGAGGTCTCTTGGGTCACTTCCCAAAGATTCACCGATGACAGTTGACTCGATTAGAATTAATCTGGGATTAATTAAGAGAGAGAAAATTAATATGGGATTAATTGAAGCATTATTTAATATGGGATTAAATGTGTTCGAAAGAGAGAGAGCATGATTAATTTGGAATTAATCGTTAAAATAAATTTAATAGTCAATTTGATTTTTCTATTTAATTTATTGACATGGGCTAAAATTAATATATCGGATATATTAATATGAATTGGATTCATTACGAAATTAAATTAGGACTTTAATATGAACGAACAGACTAATTTAGAATTAAGTCGTAAACGGCATTCGTAATAAATTTTCGAGACATCGTTATTTAATTAAATTAGATTTAATTATTTAGCGATGAGAATTCGTTTAATCGGATTAAACGAATCCGAGCTGCGACAAACATTCGTAGAATCCATTTGAATTTTAAATTCAAATGTGGGGCCCACTTTAAATGTGGTAGTTGGGAGAGTGGTTGGCATTTATGCCAAACCATCTACTTTCCAACCACCTTGGAATGGTTTTGGTGAAACCATTTACCCAACCACTTTGTTTAGGTGAAAAGGGTAAATTAGTTTTTACCAAAAGGCATCTCTCTCTCACATTTGGTAACACATCTCAAAACAAAAACCCTGGTTCATCTAGCTTTGGGCGTGACCTTCCCAGTTCTTCTCTCTTTGATTTTGTTGCCAAAGTCAAGTTAGCTAGCACTTCAAGGAATCAACAAGGTGATAGGGAAACAACTCAAGCTTGGAATCAACACAAAGGTTGGATCTTGGAGATCTTCATTCGCAACTCAAAACTTGGAATCAACACAAAGGTTGGATATCTTGGAGATCTTCATTCAAAATTTTAAAAGCTCAAATCCATTCAATGTAAGTAATTCTGCAACTTATAATGAATTTATGAACACCTTTTCTTGCTTATTAGATCAATGGCATGTTCTAGAAACACTAACAATGGTATCAAAAGCCAATTTAAGCATGAAAATTTTAGGGTTCATGAGACTAAAATTGGGGCTTTTGTTGTTTTGAACATGATTTCTTCAAATTGATGATTTGAGCATGCTTAGATTATGTTAACTTAGAGTTGTGCATGATTAGATTTGAGAAATATTGATTGGATCAAAATTTTAATTCCCCTTAGTGTGGCCGAATGTACTGCAGTCCACTGCAATGTGATTTTTTTTTGTTTTTTGCAACATTGGATGTGTTTAAAGCATGATATAAAAGTTGATTGTTGGTTGTTTTAGATTAGATCAAGTCAATAATGTTATGTTAAAATCAAGAGCATGTTGAGCATGAAATGATGTGTTTTGACTTCAATTTGTGTTGAGCATAAATGATGGATTAAGCATGATTAATTAAGTTAATTGGTTTTGGAAATATTGAGTTTAATTAATTAATCATGGCTAATACACTTCAATTAAAATAATTGTGATATTTGGAATATTATAATTATGTTAATAAGCCTTTAAATTATGAATTGGGCTAAAAGTGTGTATTTGGGCTTAATGGCTTGGTTTGATCAAGTTTGGTTTTGGACTTTTGGATTGGATCCAATTGGCCCAAAACCAATTCTATAAAGTCCAAATACATCACTTGACCTTAAAGAATATAATTGGGCCTAATGGGCCTAAATTGATTTGTTGGCAATAGAGTGATTCCTATTGGGCCTTGGCATTTTGGATTTGATCCATTATGGCCAAGCCCATGCCTTAAGAATCAATTAAAAGACCATTGGACTTTAATTAAAATGACAATGGGTGTTATTGGCCTTTGAGACCCATTAAGATTGGATTTGGAATCCAAGTCTTTAGGCAAATAAATAAGTTGTAAATATATAATTTGGAATTAAATTGGAATTAGTATTGAATACAATTAAATTGGATTGAAGTTGTAGTTCGATATATTCAAGAATACGTACTTTAAGTATTTTTCTTAAACGAGTTGGACTCGCGCAAATCAAATCGTTGTTTGAACATTGGATGGTCATTAAATCAAAGATTAATTAATTGGATTAGATTGATTGAATAACATGCTTTGTATGAATACATGAATGTGTTGTATGAATAATATATATCAGATGGATATTAGAAGGGTGAGGGCAATTTGGAAATTGTAATAAATTTAGAATTTATTAAATTGGACCTGCGTGTCCAGCCTTTTATCCCCTTATTCTTTGTATTCCTCTTCTCACCAATTCCTCTCAATGTAAATGAGGTTTCTTTATGGTATTATTTAATTGGGTAGAAGTTATAATAGTTCTAGCCAGGGAGAGGAAATGGAGTGATTTGTTCTAGGAACAATTTGTGACATATCCATCCGCATATCATTATTAATTTATTTATCGCGCCTTATTATGCTTTTAGAATGCATGCTTAAGGGTGCATGATGAGACCTAATCAAAGATAATAAATTGGTTGCCAATTTACGGAAAAACCCTGAAAACATATGAAGCGTTTTTCCTTCCGTTGAGTGATTCTTACTCAAGATCCAAAGTGGCATTGTTTGTTGTCCAAAGTCAAGACCTTTGTCAATTACGGATGTGTTTGAATCATGAGAGTTTTGTTCCATATCGGTGTCTTGTCCAAGTCGTGATTTGTTGGCCAAAGTCAAGATCACTTCTTGTCCATCGACATTGATTACGAAGCTTTCCATGTCAATGGGTCCCGCTTAACTGGAATCATTAAGCTTGTTGTGCCAAAACCAAGGCTTAGTTTGATTTAGAGGAAAAAGGTTAGGAAAATATAGTGGATATATTGGCATATATATTGTATATATGTTTCAGACTTGGATGTCCACCTACCGGATCTAGGAATTGGATAAGATCCAATTGATCTTCGAGATCTACCTAGTTAAATATCATACAGCTTGTTGCCCAAAGTCAAAGTGTGGTGTGTTATTTACGGGATCCTAGCCCACTAGGAAACTGGGTTTCCCGAGTACTCGACAGAGGGTTAGAGGCTCGCCGAAATATAGTGGGAGGCTAGTATTGAATTTGCAATTTCATTCAGATACATAGCTTTTTGCGCTTTCAAATTATTTCGTCAAAATTATTTTATTAGTTGGACTAATACAATGTTATTTTTCTGGTAACAGTTAGACTATACCCAAATATCGTTGACTAGATAGTTGGACTATCGTAGTCAAGATGACTGGAAAAGGGAAATGTCCGAGACATTATCATGGGTGAAAATGTATTCAAGGGCATGAACTTTGTCGATTGGGAAATGAATCTAAGGACAGTCCTTGGAGCCGAGAGGCCGCTATACACCATACGGACACCTCTTGGGCCTAAGCCCAAACCTGATCAGTTACTTGAGCTAGAGCTTTGGAAGACTCACAGTAATGATTGCGATACTACTCAGTCTATTATGCTTGCTTCTATGACTCAGCATTTCCGTCGACAGAACATGGACTTGGATCCCTATAACATGTTGGCGAGGTTGCACGATCTTCACCGATCTAACCGAAGGTCGCAGAGATATGAGTTAGTAAAGAAGCTCTTCCGTTCACGTATGTCAGAAGGCATGTCTGTTGAGTCCCATGTGGCATAGATGATTGCTGACATAGATGAGCTGGCTGAGATATGGATAGTCTTAGAGGCTGAGATTACCATAGATATGGTCTTGCAATCTCTCCCCGACACTTGAGACAGTTCATCATAAACTATAATTTGATGAACACTGATGATACTCTTGGAGACTTGTTGTCAATTCTCAAGGAAGCCGAGAATGAGCTGGTTAAGGGAAATATGCGCGAGGCACACTTTGCTTCGACATCTCAGACACCGAGGGCTGGGCCCAAGGCGACTGGAGGGTGTGAAGAAGAAGAAGAATAAAAGAAAGGGCAAGGCCAAATCGTCAAAGGCTTCTGGGAGCCTAAGGACAAATCTCAGGATGTTTGCCTCCAGTGCGGCAAGCGGGGTCACTGGAAGCGTGACTGTCGCGAGTACAAGGCGCTCCAAAAGGAGATTAAAGCGGGCAAGACACCAGCTTCATGTATGTTTGTTATTGAAATAAACATGACTACTTCTAGTTTTAAAAATTGGATTTTTGATTCTGGTTGTGGTACTCACATATGTACTGATGTGCAGGATCTGCGGATTAGCAGGAGACTGACCTCAGGGAGATTGATCTACGCGTTGGAAATCAGGGCACCAGTCGCCGTTTTGGCCGTTGGCACTTTTGTTTTGGAATTGCCCTCGGGGCATGTACTAGAACTTGAGACTTTATTATGTACCTAGTTTGACTAGGAATATTATTTCTGTATCCATGTTAACCCAATGTGGGTATACTTTTGTATTAGGAACACTGGGTGTTTTGTGTATAAAATGATGTAGAAATTTCACTATGTTGCAAATAATGGTCTTTATATTTTGAATATAAATCAATCTCAAACATATAATATAACAAACAAAAGGCTCAAAACGAGCAACAAAGATGAAACTTATATGTGGCACTGTCATCTGGGACACAAAAACAAGACTCTCATATCCACACTTTCGAAGAGTGGGTACTTGGACGGATTTGATCCAAATTCATATGGCGTCTGCGAATCTTGCTTATTAGGCAAAATGCCTAAATCACCTTTTAGCGGTAAGGGGGAACGCGCCACCGAAATATTAGCCTTCATTCATAGTGACGTATGTGGGCCCATGTCTAGCCAGGCTAGAGGTGGATATGAATACTTTGTAACCTTTACGGATGATGCATCGGTTATGGTTATGTGTATCTTATGAGACACAAGTCGGAAACTTTTGAGAAATTCAAAGAGTTTCGACACGAAGTTGAAAAACAGACAGGCAAGAGTATAAAGACATTACGGTCGGACCGTGGTGGCGAATACTTGAGCAATGAGTTTCTAGATTACTTGAAAGAATATGGTATTCTTTCACAAGGACTCCTCCTGGAACACTGCAATTAAACGGGTATCGAACGGAGAAATGAACTTTGTTGGACATGGTAAGGTCTATGATGAGTCGCACTAAGCTACCTATTTCCTTCTGGGGATATGCATTAAACAGTGCCACTTCTTTTTTGAATAAGGTTCCGTCAAAGTCTGTACAATAAACTCCGTATGAGATATGGACAGGAAAGAAACCAGGTTTCTCATTCCTGAAGATTTGGGGATGGTGGGCATACGTCAAACATTTGGAAGGTACCAAACTTGAGCCCAAATCAGATAAATGCCTATTCGTCTAGGAATCCTAGGGAAACCAAAAGATATTACTTCTATCACCCAGGAGAGAACAAAGTATTTGTTGCTCTACATGCGGTTTTCCTTGAGAAGGAATTCCTAAATGCAGTGGTTAGTGGGAGGAAGGTAGAACTCGATGAAAATCGGAGTGATACTGTTCCTGGCATAGAATCCTCAACGGAACAAAAACTATCCATCCGGGATGAGACAGTACCACAATCTTCTATTACACAAGGACGCGTAGGTCGGAGAGAGTCAGGAAACAACCTGAGAGGTATGGGTTTCTGATCTCACCTCATGTAGATATTAATCTCATTGAGGATAACGAACCGGCTACATATGAGGAAGCGATACAAGATACGATTCGCTTTATGGCAAGAGGCCATGAAGTCCGAAATGGATTCCATGTACACCAAAAAAGTTTTGGACACTGGTTGATGTTGAGTTTCAATCAAGTCCCAAGAATCATCAATCATGCATAAAAACGAGTTGAATACAACCAAGGAGTAAGGCGGAATTCATACTCACGTTGATGGGTTTGATGCTAGGAAGAACAAGATACGTTTCTGCCTCCCTTCATAGCTCGGCAATGGCTTCTGTGACAGTGGACTGCACGGTTTTGGGGGTGTCTTCCTCCTTGTTCATTCGGCCATGGATGTCACCATTGAAGCTCCAAGCTTCAAGCTTTCCATGCTCACAAATTCGTTTCCCTATCACCATAATATAACCCATGTGTGTGCTAGCACTACTCTTCTTCATTTGCCTTCTCAAAATTTCGGTCAAACCAGAAACTTTTTGTGAAGAAATCGGCTAGAAGCCGTGAGAGGGAGAAGAGAGAAAGATGAAGGGTTTTTGGCTCCAAAAGCCTAAAACCGTGTACTGTCATCAAGAGAGAGAGAAGACCGAATTTCATAGTGAGGAAAAAGAAAAAATGTAATATATATTATCATTTATTTTCCAAAAATAAATAAAATATATTTATACCCAACCTTTTCATATTCCAAAAAGTCAAAAGGCAAAAAAACATCAATGCTTTTCACCTTTTACCCATCACATTTACTATTCACATCAAGTCACTTTATCAAAGTAACAACATGTCATGTCACATCACTCAAAGTGACAAGTGATTTTGATAATTGATGCGACCAGCGATTTGACGCTTGATGTGACTTGCATACCGCGCTCGAATTCGAAATGCGAATGCGCTCGCAATCACTCTCGGGACCTCGGGTTCGCTAATTCTAAATTAACGAATTTTACGTCGCGTCGTAATTAAATGATTACGCC
>SKCR01014860.1:0-10513 GCA_019454045.1 Zanthoxylum bungeanum | reverse complement strand
TCAATGTGTTAAGTATCCATCCGCATATCATTTTATATTATTTATTTTCATATGCGCTTTATTATGTGTGTTTAGAACGCATGTTTAAGGGTGTATGATGATGAGACCTAAACAAAGATAATAAATTGGTAGCCAATTTGCACGCGAAAAACCCTCATCAAATATCATGCGTTTTTCCTTCCATTGAGTGATTCTTACTCAAGATCCGAGACTGGCATTGAGTTGTTGGCCAAAGTCAAGCCTTTGTCCGTCGGAGATGTGTTTGAATCACAAGTGTTTGTTCTATATTGGTGTCTTGTCCAAGTTGTGGTTTGTTGGCCAAAGTCAAGACCACTTCTTGTCCATCGACATTGATTACGAAGCTTTCCATGGTCAATGGTCGCGCTTGACTAGGATCACTAGGTTTGTTGTGCCAAAGCCAAGGCTTAGTTGATTCAGAGGAAAAGGTTAGGTAATACATTGGATGTATTGGCATATATAAGATATGTTTTAGGATTTGGATATTCGCCTACTGGATCTAGGAATTGGATTGGATCCAATTGATCTTTGAGATCTACCTAGTTAAATATCATACAATTTGTTGGCCAAAGTCAAGATTGTGTGTTATTTAACGGGATCCTAGCCCACTAGGAAACACGGTTTCCCGAGTACTTGACAGAGGGTTAGAGGCTCGCCGAAAAATAGTGGGAGGCAAGAATTGAATTTGCAATATTCGTTTAATTACTTGCCATACATGTTCATTCAAATTATTCGTCATATAAATTAAATGTTAGTTGGACTAATATTTAAATTGTTGTTTTAATAAGCATTTGGACTGTATTATAGTTGATTATATAATTGGATTATAGTAATCAATATATTTGATTAATTAATTCAATTTCACAGTTGATTTTATAATTGGATTAGTAATCAATGTAATTGAGGTTAATTGATTTAAATTATATTTGATTGTATAGTTGGACTATAATAATCAATATAATACATAGTACCACAAATCGTTGATTAAATAGTTGGACTATTAGAATCAAGATAAATGAAATATTAGTGTTTAAAAACATAATCCTAGGTGAAAATGTATTTAAACGACTATATTTTAAATTGGGAATAATTTCAGGATGGTATTGGAAATAAATAATAAGTTACTTTATTTGATAAAATAACCTATTATGCCTAAGCCAAGAATTAAGCAAATAGTAGAGCATAATCTTTGGAAGATTTATGTGATGATAACTTGAGTGCTTAATTCGATATACTTATCATAAATCTATGTTTAGATTTAAGAAGTATTAAAATTGCAATAAATAACTCTTGGAGGATTAAAGACTATTCTCGAGGAGATAAAGTCAAACTTTGCAATTAGGTAAGTGGCGCAAGCGCACCATACTTCAATATTCTAGAAACCCAAGGCTTGGCCAAAGGCTTCTGAAATATTTGAAAGGGCAAAGGCAAAATCATTATGATCTTCTGGGAGGAAAATGACATATCCTAAAGTGACTGCCGTTTGGATATGGCAGACACGAAGGAATTAAAGAAAGGGCAAGGCTCTGACTTTAAGAATGTTTGTCAATATTATGTCTATTACTAGTATTAAAATTGGATTTTAAAATACTTAGTGTGGTACATAAATTATATGGATTGATGTTCAGAATCTGCTATGAGCATGATACTGACTTCAAGCTGAGATTAATCTGCTAATCGGAAACGGGATGAATCAATGTTTCGACCGTAGAATCCTAAGTTTAGGAACTACCTTTTGGGTATGTACTTAATTAGGAACTGTTATAATGTAACTAGTTTGACTAGAAACATTATCTTTATATCAGTGTTTAATCCGTTTCGGATAGACCTTTATATTCTAGAACACTAAAGTGTTTCATTATATAAAGAATGATATTGAGATAAACACATTAGATGTGAGTAACAAAATTTATATTTTGAATATAAATAAAATCTCAAACATATAAAATGACAAATATATAGCTCAAACTGATTTGATCAGTAGAGACTTATTTGTGGCATTGTTGTCTGGGACACAATTAAACAAGACTCGTATATCCACACTTTCGAAGAGTGGGTACTAGGATTAATTTGATTCTATTCAAATAAAGTCTACGAATCTAGTTTATTGGGCAAAGTGCCTAAAACACTATTTACTTGGTAAAAATGGTAGTGCCACCGATCTGTTAGCCCTATTCATAGTGAAGTAAGTGGGCCCATATCTAGCAATTCTAGATATGAATATGAATATTTCGTGACCTTAACGGATGTGGCATCACGTTATGGTTATGTTTTTTTTAAGAACACAAATCGATAACTTTTGGAGTTTCGACACGAAGTAAACAAACAGATCTCTAAGTATTAAACTGTCGCTGTAGGACCGTAATGGAAAATACTTAAGCAGTAAGTTTCAAACATACGTGAAAGAGTATAGTATTATTTCAATATGGACTCCTCCCGAGGACACGTCAGTTTGACTGTGTGTCCGTACGAGAAACCGAATTTTGTTGGACATGATAAGGTTAATCATGAGTCGCTCTGAGCTACCATTTCCTTCAACGGATATGCATTAACAGTGCAATACTTATTTAGAATAAGGTTCCATATAAATCTGTTTGACAGATATCATATTAGATATAACGGGAAAGAAACCGGTTTCTCATTCCTGATGATTTGGGTATGCTAGGCATATGTTTGGATAATACCAACTAAAAACCCAAATAGCTTAAGTGTCAATAATAGGTCATCCTAGGGATACCATAAGTATAGTACTTGTACATCTCACGAGAGAACAATGTTATTGTTACTCACCATGCGGTTTTCCTAAGAGGAATACCGATATACAGTGGTAAATGGGAGGATGGTATAACTCGATGAAAATCAGAGTAATATTGTACAAGGCACGAAGTCCTTAATGGAACACAGATAGTTCATCAATGATGAAACTATACCATTAATCTTCGATTACACAAGAACCGCGTAGATCGGAGAGAATCAGAAAACAACCTGGGGTATGGGTTTCTGATCTCACCTCATAAAGATGTCAATCTTGTTGAGGTAGACCAACCGACTACGTTTGAGGAAGTGATACAAGGTATCGAGTCCCTTTTATGGCAAAATGCCATGAGTCCGAAGTGGATTCCATGTATACCAACTATGTTTAGACACTAGTTGATGTAACGTTAGGCATTGTGCCTATTGATACTTAAATGTCTTCAAGGAAGACATACATGGATGGCAACATACCAACGTACAAAGCTAGGATTTTAGCAAAAGGTATCATTATCAACATTGTGTTGATTACAATTCAACCTTTTACCTGTTGCCACGGTAAATCCATTTGGATAAGGCTTGCTGAAATTGTACATTTATGAAATGTGTCATTTAAAGATCAAAATCGCTTTCCTTAAACGGAAACCTTTTGGAGGATGTTTATAACATCCTGACGATTTTCTTGTACTTAAACCAGCAAACTAGGTTTGCGGGTTGTTCGATCCATGTTTGGGTTGAAGCAAGCATAAGGTTCTTGGAGCTGACGTTTTGATGTAATCATAATGATTTATGATTTAATTCAAAACGAAAATAATTCTTGTGTATATAAGGAGGTTAATGGGAGCGCACTGACAATGAATGTCCTGTATAAAATAATGTAAATCTCATTTCTTGGAAATGATATTCCCATAAAACAATCGGCGAAAGTTTGGCTTTCGAGATAATTCTCCGTAGAATTCTTAGGAGTAACAACCTTTATTCTAGGAAGAAAGATCTATTGGGATAGATTTAAAGTTGTTAACACTCTCTGAGAAATTGTACATTTAAAATGTACGTGACCTGGTGTCTCATACGCTTTGAGCATATGGAGTCACAATCAGACCAATCCAAGTGATAGTCACTGGATTGAAGTTAAGAACATCTGTTAGTATCTTAGAGAGCTAAGGATGCTGTCTTATTATGTGGAGATGGAGAACTTGAAGTGACTGGGATCGCTGTAGCAAGTTTCCAAACCGATAAAGACGACTATAAGTCGCAAACGGTTCTATAAAGTTTGAATACCGGAACAGTGAGCTAGAAATCTTCCAAGCAAGATACTGTTACCATATAAACAACAAATACAGATTATTGCTGCAGCTGAGGCAGCAATAGAAGCCGTTTGGGTCGATAATAAATCTAATTAGATTAGATATAGTTCTGTTAGCGGCTGAGCTAGGCGTCAGCACAGGCTAAAGATTTAATGGTCTCATCAACGATCCAGATATATACTTCGATATTCATCTGATTCGTTCGGATCATACATCATGGTGATGTGATGATCGTATAAATTGTATCAGACGATAATCATGTAAATCCGCTGACGAAAACCTTTTCTCAGCAGTTTGAGCCAACCATACATAGTTCGGGTGTTAGGCACTCGAGTGACTGGCTATAGGCCAAGTGGGAGATTGTTGGACAATTATGACCCATAGCGTCACTATTTGTAAAGATCATGGTGTTGTTGTACAAATTAACTATGTGACAAAGGAGATTGCTCTCTTATCATTTGTGATTAGATCACCTTAGATGTATAAATGATGAGAGGTCCTTATGATTTGTTCCTAGACGGAGAATGATATGAGACAGTATCAGTCCACGTAGGATAAATCATTAAATATCCCTAGTCAGAGTATTATCGAGATTGGACATCGATAAATACGTAAAAGACTAGTATTGCACTTGTGCACGTTGTGAGGGTACAACGGCATAGTTCTCATATATTTGGGTATTGGATACTCATGCAAGTGTAATAGGAGGTTGTGTTTCACCGATGGTACGGGAAATAGCTTCGCTCTGGATAGACCCCCTCGGAATCCCATTGGCAGTATGACTATGTGTCTATGGGAGTTCGACATCAGGGTAGGTTTATTTGGTCTTAACCTGAGACTTGCACCGCTAATACTTACGACAATCAATATACTTTGGTTGAGGTCGTCCAGGGCTTTAACCAGTTATGTGTACGCCAATACTGGGTATATTGAGAATCGTAGAGTATTGGGTGTGATGTCAAGACGGAAGTATCACTCCAGTCATAGTGGAGATGATGTCACGTAGGATATGGTATTAGTGCTCTTAAGTGCTGCGCGGCCATAAGGATATTATGACTAGGTCATGTATATCCAATTATAGAGACTAGTTACCAGACATCCGACATGTGCTTCGTACGGGGCAGACACAACTCCAGCCCCAGGCCTAGCACGTGACCATCCGATACTAGATAGATATGCACTATACGATGTATACTACGCCTGATACAGATCCTTCATTCCTGTAAGGATATTTTCGGAGAATTGGGTAGGCATGGTGCTTTTCTAGAAGCCAACCTTGTCTTGTGAATCGGTAAAACGTAGTACTTGGTACTTACGTGTTCGGATAGTCCGAAAACCGTATTTACTGTCAACATATCCGGGGATCTCATGGGTCGCTTCCCAATGATTCACCGATGATGTATGACTCGCACTTTCATTAATCTGGGATTAATTCGATGAGAGAGAAAATTAATCTGGGATTAATTACAGAGATATTTTATCTGGGATAAAATATAGTTTAAATAGAGAGATTGCGATTAATTTTGAATTAATCGGTAAAATAAATTTAATAGTTAAATTTGATTTGTCTATGAATTGGATTTCATTACGAAATTAAAGTCGGACTTTAATGCGAACGAACGAATTAATTTAGAATAATTCGTAAACGACATTCGTATATATTTGCGAGGCATCGATATTTAATTAAATTAGATTTAATTATTTAACGACGGAAGTTCGTTAATATCGAACGGAACTGCGAAGCGAGCCGCAGACAAATGTTCGTAGAGATGTTTGGATTTTGAATTCAAATATGTGGCCCATGTGTGGTAGGTGTACCTTCCACCCAACTACCTTGTTTTGCTTTTGAAAAACCATTTACCCACAACTACCAAGTTTAGGGTAAAAGGTGAATGGTTTTACCTAATTTTCAAAGCAAAATATCTCTACAACACATCCCTCTCTCTTAACCTAATACACACTTTCTCATCACCTATCTCTCTCTCAAGTGGCGCCCAAGGGGGCTGTGAAACTGTCCAAAAACGTGACAGTCCAAGAGAGGAAGAAGCTTGATTTTGTGGCAAGATCCAAGTGCTAGTACACTTCTAAGAGGCATACGAAGGTGTTAGGGAAACCCACCCACGAGCCGGGAATCAAACGACGAAGATTGAAGCTCCAAATCTCAGATCCAAAACTAAAAATTTATGGCAGTGGACTGCACTGCAGTGGGCGTGGAAATGGAGGCCAAAATCATTTTGTTTGTTGCCGTTTCGTCTCAACCGATCGATGTGAGTATTCCGCTACCTCCGTTGATGTATTCACACATTATTTTCATGCTTGTTATGATCTTGGGACCTAAAAAGAAACCAACAGTGCTCACATGTGTGATTGTGGTTAGTGTGTGCTCGTGCTTTCGTGAATACAATATGCCAATGAAGTTGTATGTTCGTTGCTACTTTGATGTACTTTCAAGCATGCAATCTTAGATGTGAAATATATGTAAATTTAGGTGTAAGTTTTATTTTTGTACATGTGAATTTAGAAGCATGGTACTTTTGGAAAGAAGTGTTACTTAAGCTTGATTAAATTATTACACAAATCCTTTCATTACAAGTGACATAAGTAAGGGACCATTCCGAACCCAATGGTTTGAGGTCTTCCCTTGCGAGGGGTGAGTGTGGCCTTAAATCTCATTTTCCCGGTTCACATCGGGTGGCGACTCTATTATTCTCTGGTTTAGTCCCCCCGTGCTACTCCGTACTCCCAACTAGGCCGCGAGCCTAGGACAGCATGCGTCGTTCAGTTTTTGTTTCCCACAGTCTGGCGACTCCACTGGGGATAGAGAATCGGCCCCGAAATATTGTCTTGTAATGTTTGGATTTATGTTCTAATTGACCGTGTCTATAGTGGATAAAATGGGGGTTTAATCAAGGGCATTTTGAGGCTAGGTAATGGTTTGGTGTCTTTCTTCATTCACTACATTCCTAGAAGGAAAAGCTGTGAAGGCACCTATATGGCCATCTACTCGTAGCCTATTGTGATGGACTAATTTGGAGGACTCGTTGTTTATTCCTGTCACCAAGCGATAAGAGCCTAAAAGGCTAGGGTACTTAAGAGAGCCTCGCTATACCCTCCCTCTGGGGAATCTACAACGGGAAATCCATTTGACAGTCAGTCACACACCATAGCTCATTGGCACGTACCTTAGTGTATAAAAAAGGGTGTGCTCACTTGGTCGCTCGAACCCTTGATTGGGGAGACCTAGTTGTGGGCCACCCTTCGTCGGTGAGAGCCCTTGTCTACACTCTTGTGAACCCACGCATAGACCGGGTTTGTATGGTTAAAGTAACAATTATTTCCTTGAATATGTGCTTGTGGACCATCCTCATTTGGCTGCAGTTGGACTATTGTCAGAAATGCGGACTTGCTGGGCCATTTAAACTGGGGCAAGTTCGTACCTTAAGACCACTAGGCCCAAAGCTTCTGAAATGTTGATGGGCCATCATGTAGAAATCATTGTTTTATGTTTGCATTATCTTTCTTTTATGCTTCTGTTTAGGAACATCGTCGTTTGGATTCATTTGGACCATTTGTCATGGGATATGGGCTTGTTGGGCCATTTAAACTGGGATAAGAACGTCTTTTATGACGATTGGGCCAAAAGCTTCTAAGTGATTGATGGGCCACTTTGTGCGTGTGTTCGGAACATTACCATTTGGATTTAGTTGGGCTCCTTGCCATGAGATGTGAATTCGTTGGGCCATTTAAACTGGGACGAGTTCGCTCCTATGACAGTTAGCCCAAAAGCTTCTAAAATGATAACGGGCCGATTTGTTATAAAATTTTAATTGATTTAGTATGTTATATATGTTACATGCATCTCATGCACCTCATACATACATATGTCATGTTAACACCCTCTATGTCTTAGAAAGGCATCATAGATTCTGTTGGGTTAGAAAAGAGGGAAGACTCACCAAAATAACGAGAACAGACATGAGTGAATCAGATATTGAGGTATCCCATATGGATCAGTTGGAAAACAGTCTCACCAAGATTAGAACAGTTGCAAGCCTTGACTACTGATGTGGCTGGTATGGCTGCCCCGTGCTGGGGGAAATTCTGAGAATGTGAGGCGTGAGGAGCCTCCGAATGGGTTGGGGGATGATATCCCCACTTTTGATGATGATATGGCAGAGTATGCAGCAGGCAAAGTATCTGGGTCTCAGGCAGAGTTACAGAAACTTCGGGATCATGTTGAGTCAGTTACCCGCAAGATAAAGGGTAAGAATGAAGATTTGCTGGATTATGACACACTGACTTTCGAGAGGAACAGTTGCCGGCACAGTTCAAGATGCCTGATATGGCTAAGTTTAACGGGATGGGGATCCAAGGGTCATCTCCGACAGTTTGTATCAGTCATGAGTTCAGTTGGCCTGTCTCAGCGCCAAGTGCAAAGATGTTTGGAATGTCGCTCGAGGGAGCTCCCGTGGTGTGGTACCACAGTTTGGAGAAGAAAGTGAAGGAAGATTGGAGGGAGTTGGCTAATGCCTTCCTGAAGCAGTATGCCACTGACCTAGAGATCGATCTATCACTCCGCGATCTGGAGACTGTTAAGCAGAAATCAGAGGAGAGTTTTAAGGAGTACGTAGACCGATGGAGGGGTCAGTTGTTGAAAATGCAGACTAGGCCCTCGGAGAAGGACCAAATTAAAATGATCATCAAGGGCACCAAGCCCTCAATCTATGGGAAGCTAAGGAGGATGACCTCCATGATTACTGATTTTCGGCAGTTGAGGGAAATGTCATGGATATTGAGGAAGGAGAGCCAAAAACAGAAAATTCTATGGTCTGAACACGAGGCCCATTAGGGGGACATCGGGAATAAAGACGTTTCTGCTGAGATTGCCGCTATCCGGAACCGGAGATTCTCCAACTTGGGTAGGCCTTGTCCAAAGTATTGGAGGAGTTGAAGAGACAGGACTTCTGTCACCCATAGAAGCCAAACCATTACCCAATCCCCCACAATCACATTATAACCTAAGCCTTTACTGTCACTTTCACAACAAAAGGGCCATGACACTGATAATGCGCCCGACTCCGCCATGAAATCCAAGACCTGATAGACTCCAAGAAAATACCTGACCCAGAAACAGAACAGCCTGACACACACATAAACCCCTTACCCAACTACTGTGCCATCCCACCACCAACCTATATGATCAATTCTGGCCTCCCAAAAGACCTTGTCCTAAAATCCTTTCACCCCAAGCCTTTTGCCTGGGAATCTGGGATAGTACTAGTGAAGATCAGACTGAGCAGGGGAAAGCTTTTGGCTTGATTTCTTTGCAGTGATGAGGAGAAATGAGGGAATGACGCGCAGCTGTCATTTTTACAATGATATGGAAGAAATGGTGAGGAAGTTTTGACAGATGGTAGATAAGTGGGTGAGACTACAGAAAATACTGAGGGGATATAGTGCTGAGGCAATTGAGGAAGACTAGAGCACAAGTGAGTATTGGAACTGTATGTGCGTCTCGGGAGCATAGGCAGGCCATTGGTCGAGGCCTGAGCAAAATTGTTGTACCCGAAGTTGCCAACCCTGTTGGTTTCTATTATATAGGTCCCAAACAAAGATTAAGCATGTGAAATACTATAAAGAATATATATTTAAACATGAAGTATGGCGGAATCATACTTACAATGCCTTGTGATGAAATAGAAGATCAAATGGTGTAGAAGCTCCAAGTGGTGGAGGATTCGGCCAAGAGGAGGAAGAAGACTTGAAGCTCCAAGCTTTTATTCCAAGCTCTTTGATGGTTTCCCTATCACCTCTTTTGATCCCTTGCTTGTGCTAGCAAAAATGGAGAAGTGAAGATCAAATCTTCCTTGCCCTTGAAATGGTGTTCACGGCAATTAGAAGAGAAGAGAGATTTTGTGTAAAGACTTGATTAATTAATCTTTGTATTACCAAAAATCAATTTATATTTATGTTATAATTTATTAAATTAATAATAAATCTATGACATAAACCATGCAATGGCTTAGAGTGTCAAACACTCAAACTCCATGCAAAGCTTTGAGTGAAATGCACACTATCACCATGCAATGCCTTAGAGTGTTTGTACACTATTAACATGCAATGCCATATCAATGACAAGTGTCATGTGGGCCCACACGTTTCCCAATGAAAGTGGGCCCATGTCCACTCTCGCGTTCGGGTTCGATATTTCCGAAATACCGAGCTAGCGTCGCGACGTTAATTAAAAATCGGATTAAATAAATAATCGCTCCTAGCGAAATTATTATTTACGTCGCTTACGAATTAATTCTAAATTAACTCGTACGCCCGAATTAAAATCTAATTTTAATTTCGCGTCGAAATCGAATTTCGATTATTATATCGAATATAATAATTTTGTCGATCAATTCCAAATTAATCGTTCTCTCTCTAAACTA
>SKCR01014859.1:0-10513 GCA_019454045.1 Zanthoxylum bungeanum | reverse complement strand
ATTCTTGGTTCGGGTGGGCTTCAGCTGATTTCTTATTCTCTCTTCAGCTGATTCTGCTTGCGTTGCTTGTTTTGTGGTATTCTGTTCTAGCAGTACCACCAGGGGGCGGTAGAATACAACAATCAGGCAAAAGTCTTGGTTCTGGTTATATGTATCCTAATCGGGTTTTATTTTCTAATGTTCTGCTTTAAGTAATAAGAATTATAATGAGACATGGTGTAGTATGTCAATTAGTTGCAGCATTCAAAATAGTTTCTAATATGTTCGGTTGTTTTACTCCCACGTTAAAATTTACTATGTCACCGTGAAATTATTGATCCTTTGAATACTTGCTACATATTTACGACCAATGCAAAAGTGTTTTAAATCTTTGTTCCTTGGTTTAAAGTCAGATTCTTTATTTCTTTGTTTGTTCTTTTGACAGGTTTTGCTGCTAGTTGAGGAAGACTTTCACTCATCCCGCACTATGTTTAGATTATTCAAATATAGTTTCAAACCTGCTCACTTAGCATACGGATGTATTCTACTCGGCTGCATGTTTTTTGGCCCTTAAATATCGGAGAACTCCAAAGTGAGTAATATTTTTGTTTATTTTTAGCTTACAACAAATAATTCAACCTTTGAATTCAATGGTTTATAGCAATACAAATTTGTATGAAGTTGTGTAAATTGTTTGATTTGGATTTTAATTCAATCTTAATTTGATATTCCACTGAGTGAGTCATATTAATATATTGCTTTTGTCTCCGAGATTGTGAAATTTTTTAGAGGAACATATCAATATATTGCTAGTTTTTTCTGTTTGATTTAAATTTATTTCAAACATATTTTGCAGGACCTAAATACCTTACCTAAAATATTACGGAAGTATGGAAGTATGGCTCCAAAGAATTCAACTAAAGTTGGAGCATCACCACCACCATCACCACCATCATCAGATTCATCACCACCACCATTCGTTGATAACTATGACATTTCATTCAAAGAATACTACGGGTAAATATTTTAAATGTCAATTATAAATGAGTTTTTTTTTAATTATTTAATTGTTATATTTTATTAATTGCAGACGAGATCATATGAAATTAAATACATTAGTCCAAGTAAATGTAGATGGTTTACTACGGCTGAAGGAATATGTAGATAAAGACCACTCGAGAAATAAAGAAACTCTCAAACTGCTATCCATCGACGTTGGGAGTAGAAAATGCGGTATTGCACAATGGGATGAAACAAGCGACAAAATAGAAGCGATAGGAGAGGGAAGGATTAAAACAGAAAACGTAGTTGAAGAACTTAAAGCCATCATGTCAAAAGATGGTAAGAAGTTGACTTTTGGGTTAGTCATTGGGTTACCAATGAGTGCCGAGGGAGTACCTATGGAGAAAATGAATCATGCACATATAGATGATTTTATACAAAAGTTGGATGGTAATGATTTTTTCCATGGGGTTCCCTTTTGTTTCGTGAATGAACACGGTTCGTCTGCTAGGGCGGCAATTAGATGTAAGATAAAGAGAATAAATTGGGATAAAAAGATTAATTTTAATTATGAGGTCTGTAAGGATAGAGAAGCTGCAAGAATTATTATGGAGAATTTTCTGCTAAAGGTTAAGAAAGAGCTTTTATCTAACGACGTTTTAATTGAAAGAGAATTGGAATTGAAGCAGGTAGAGAAAGAGAAAGAGAGCAGGTAAATAAATATCTTTATTTAATTTTTCATTGTATATAATATAATTGAGTTTTTGAAAATTTCCATTATTATGTTGTACGTTCATTATCTATTTATTCTTAAATCTTAATTAGAAGGCGAGAGATACAGAAGATGAAAGAAAGGCAAAACGGCAGTTTTCCTAAGGCGAGAGATACAGAAGATGTGAATGCATGTTATTTTTCATCAGCTTATCTATGTATATTCATCCTTATTTGCGTGGGCAGCTTAGTTACCCTCTTGAAAATCTTTTCTACATTTAGTTCAATTGAAGTCCTCTGTTGTGATTTTCAATCTTTTTAACACGAATGTTTATTTTTAAAGGTTTGTTTTTTATTGTATGGGCATTATATTTACTTTATAACATATTTATTTCATTATTTTTTACAATTTGTGATTTGTCACACTGAAAAGTTGCTATATTTTGATTATGATGTGCACCAAATTTTAATTTGAGGTTTTATAGTCAGATTGATTGGATACATTAGTTTCTTTTGTTCACATGCAGTTTGTTTGCATTTAATTTTTACATCTCCATTGATTTTTTGTTAAGTGTAGTTAATTTGGTTATTTTTCTATTCTTAAACATGACATAACTGTTTGATATTGGGGTTTAAATAGTGGCGTAGGAAACTTGCTTGTTTTGATGTTCTGCTTTAGGTCATAAGAATAATAATTGGACATGGTAGTATGTCAAAACAGTTGTGAATGCATGTTATTTTTCATCAGCTTATCTCTGTGTATTCATCCTTATTTGCGTGGGCAGCTTGGTTACCCTCTTGAAAATCTTCATACATTTAGTTCAATTGAAGGCCTCGGTGGTAATTTTCAATCTTTTTAACACAAATGTTTATTTTTATAGTCTGAGCATTATATTTACTTTATAACATATTTATTTCATTATTTCTTACAATCTTTGATTTGTCACACTGAGAAGTTTCTATATTTGATTATGATGTGCAACAAATTTTAATTTGAGGTTTTATAGTCAAATTGATTGGATATGGTGGTTTGTTTTGTTCACAAACAGTCAGTTTGTATTTAATTTTTACATCTCCGTTGATATGGTGGGATTCCTTGTTCCTTGTTGTTGCAGTAGCCTTTTTTTTTGGGCTGCCTCTATTCTTGGTTCGGGTGGGCTTCAGCTGATTTCTTATTCTCTCTTCAGCTGATTCTGCTTGCGTTGCTTGTTTTGTGGTATTCTGTTCTAGCAGTACCATCAGGGGGCGTAGAATACAACAATCAGGCAAAGCTTGTGTTCTGGTTATATGTATCCTAATCGGGTTTTATTTTCTAATGTTCTGCTTTAAGTAATAAGAATTATAATGAGACATGGTAGTATGTCAATTAGTTGCAGCATTCAAAATAGTTTCTAATATGTTCGGTTGTTTTACTCCCACGTTAAAATTTACTATGTCACCGTGAAATTATTGATCCTTTGAATACTTGCTACATATTTACGACCAATGCAAAAGTGTTTTAAATCTTTGTTCCTTGGTTTAAAGTCAGATTCTTTATTTCTTTGTTTGTTCTTTTGACAGGTTTTGCTGCTAGTTGAGGAAGACTTTCACTCATCCCACACTATGTAGATTATTCAAATATAGTTTCAAACCTGCTCACTTAGCATACGGATGTATTCTACTCGGCTGCATGTTTTTTTGCCCTTAAATATCGAGAGAACTCCAAAGTGAGTAATATTTTTGTTTTATTTTTAGCTTACAACAAATAATTCAACCTTTGAATTCAATGGTTTATAGCAATACAAATTTGTATGAAGTTGTGTAAATTGTTTGATTTGGATTTTAATTCAATCTTAATTTGATATTCCACTGAGTGAGTCATATTAATATATTGCTTTTGTCTCCGAGATTGTGAATTTTTTTAGAGGAACATATCAATATATTGCTAGCTTTTTCTGTTTGATTTAAATTTATTTCAAACATATTTTGCAAGACCTAAATACCTTACCTAAAATATTACGGAAGTATGGAAGTATGGCTCCAAAGAATTCAATCAAAGTTGGAGCACCATCACCACCATCATCAGATTCATCACCACCACCATTCGTTGATAACTATGACATTTCATTCAAAGAATACTACGGGTAAATATTTTAAATGTAAATTAGAAATGAGTTTTTTTTTAATTATTTAATTGTTATATTTTATTAATTGCAGACGAGATCATATGAAATTAAATACATTAGTCCAAGTAAATGTAGATGGTTTACTACGGCTGAAGGAATATGTAGATAAAGACCACTCGAGAAATAAAGAAACTCTCAAACTGCTATCCATCGACGTTGGGATTAGAAAATGCGGTATTGCACAATGGGATGAAACAAGCAACAAAATAGAAGCGATAGGAGAGGGAAGGATTAAAACAGAAAACGTAGTTGAAGAACTTAAAGCCATCATGTCAAAAGATGGTAAGAAGTTGACTTTTGGGTTAGTCATTGGGTTACCAATGAGTGCCGAGGGAGTACCTATGGAGAAAATGAATCATGCACATATAGATGATTTTATACAAAAGTTGGATGGTAATGATTTTTTCCATGGGGTTCCCTTTTGTTTCGTGAATGAACACGGTTCGTCTGCTAGGGCGGCAATTAGATGTAAGATAAAGAGAATAAATTGGGATAAAAAGATTAATTTTAATTATGAGGTCTGTAAGGATAGAGAAGCTGCAAGAATTATTATGGAGAATTTTCTGCTAAGATTAAGAAAGAGCTTTTATCTAACGACGTTTTAATTGAAAGAGAATTGGAATTGAAGCAGGTAGAGAAAGAGAAAGAGAGCAGGTAAATAAATATCTTTATTTAATTTTTCATTGTATATAATATAATTGAGTTTTTGAAAATTTCCATTATTATGTTATACGTTCATTATCTATTTATTCTTAAATCTTAATTAGAAGGCGAGAGAGATACAGAAGATGAAAGAAAGGCAAAACGGCAGTTTTCCTAAGGCGAGAGATACAGAAGATGTGAATGCATTATATTTTTCATCAGCTTATCTATGTATATTCATCCTTATTTGCGTGGGCAGCTTAGTTACCCTCTTGAAAATCTTTTCTACATTTAGTTCAATTGAAGTCCTCTGTTGGATTTTCAATCTTTTTAACACGAATGTTTATTTTTAAAGGTTTGTTTTTTATTGTATGGGCATTATATTTACTTTATAACATATTTATTTCATTTTTTTTACAATCTGTGATTTGTCACACTGAAAAGTTGCTATATTTTTTGATTATGATGTGCACCAAATTTTAATTTGAGGTTTTATAGTCAGATTGATTGGATACATTAGTTTCTTTTGTTCACATGCAGTCTGTTTGCATTTAATTTTTACATCTCCATTGATTTTTTGTTAAGTCTAGTTAATTTGGTTATTTTCCTATTCTTAAACATGACATAACTGTTTGATATTGGGGTTTAAATAGTGGCGTAGGAAACTTGCTTGTTTTGATGTTCTGCTTTAGGTCAAAAGAATAATAATTGGACATGGTAGTATGTCAAAACAGTTGTGAATGCATGTTATTTTTCATCAGCTTATCTCTGTGTATTCATCCTTATTTGCATGGGCAGCTTGGTTGCCCTCTTGAAAATCTTCATAAATTTAGTTCAATTGAAGGCCTCGGTGGTAATTTTCAATCTTTTTAACACAAAGGTTTGTTTTTATAGTCTGAGCATTATATTTACTTTATAACATATTTATTTCATTATTTCTTACAATCTTTGATTTGTCACACTGAGAAGTTTCTATATTTGATTATGATGTGCACCAAATTTTAATTTGAGGTTTTATAGTCAGATTGATTGGATATGGTGGTTTGTTTTGTTCACAAACAGTCAGTCTGTATTTAATTTTTACATCTCCGTTGATTTTTTGTTATGTCCATTTAATTTGGGTATTTTCCTCTTCTGAAACATTACCTAGCTTTTTGATATTGAGTTTTTACTAGTGGCGTTGGAAGCTTGCTTGCTCTAATGTTCTGCTTTAAGTCATAGGAATTATAATGAGATAGAGTATTATGTCAAAACAGTTGTGAATGTATGTTATTTTTCATCAGCTTATCTCTGTGTATTCATTCTTATTTGCGTGGGCAGCTTGGTTACCCTCTTGAAAATCTTTTCTACATTTAGTTCAATTGAAGTCCTCTGTGGTGATTTTCAATCTTTTTAACACAAATGTTTGTTTTTAAAGGTTTGTTTTTTATTGTCTAAGCATTATATTGCTTTATAACATATTTACCTCATTATTTTCTACAATCTTTGATTTGTCACCCTGAAAAGTTATTATATTTTGATTATGATGTGCACCAAATTTTAATTTGAGGTTTCATAGTCAAGTTGATTGGATACGGTGGTTTTTTTCCACATGAAATCAGTCTGCATTTAATTTTTACATCTCCGTTGATTTTTTGTTATATTCAGTTAATTTGGTTATTTTTCTCTTCTGAAATATTACCTAGCTGTTTGATATTGGGTTTTTAATAGTGGCGTTGGAAGCTTGCTTGCTCTTATGTTCTGCTTTAAGTTATATGAATTATAATGAGATAGGGTATTATGTCAAAACAGTTGTGAATGCATGTTATTTTTCATCAGCTTATCACTGTGTATTCATCCTTATTTGCGTTGGAAGCTTGGTTACCCTCTTGAAAATATTTTCTACATTTAGTTCAATTGAAGTCATCTGTGGTGATTTTCAATCTTTTTAAGTTTTGTTTTGAAAGGTTTGTTTTTTATTGTTTGAGCATTATATTTACTTGATAACATATTTATTTCATTATATTTTACAATCTTTGATTTGTCACCATGAAAAATTGCTATATTTTATTTTTATTTAAAAAAAGTAATGAAAATCTAATCCTTAAATCATTTGATTAGTTAGTCTCATTGAAAAACATTTTTGGTTTTTGTTTATTTTGGATTTTGGAAAAATGAAATACAAAAAAGATATCAAGTAGATTCGTCAGGGGTCGATTTTCAGTGCAGAATTTCGACTTCCAGATTATTGAATCCTGGTGGCAGATGTCCGTCGAACTACAAGCACAAGAGTAGGGGCGAAATTCTGCTATAGGACATAGCATTACGCTAGCATCTATCTATAAAAGTCAGATTGTTGTTTTGTTGTTTGATCACTTGTATTGTAAGTTTCCTGTTGATTTGATATTGATTACTTGTCTATAATATCACTGTTTTTGGTTTGTATTTTATTTGAAAGGTTCTGTTTCAATAAAATATTTTAAATTCGTTGATTGTTCTTCAACAATGTATACTTTAGTAGTTTAGTTGTTATCGTGCACGTGATTTGTCAGGAGAACGTCATTTTTGAAGAAAAATGATATATTATTATTTTATAATAAATTTAATAATAAAATATAATATTATAAATTTGTAATACTCAAATATTATTTTACCACATATTTAATAATAAAATGTAAGTACCCCTTACATGATGATTAATTTTCGTTCGAGGGTAAAGGTTAATTCCTTACCAACAACTAAGTGTCTAATATGTAATTTTATTTTGTAGAAGGGAATTGTACAAAAAATAAAATAAAGAACATAAGATAAAACATTAATAAATGACACAGTCTTAAAATTCCATTAATTATAAATTTTCATTAAGTGATTACCAATCACAATTTATAAAAAGCTAAGTCATGACCCATTCATATATAAAATTTAAAAAAATATAAATATGGGCTAAATTTGGGTCATGTATCCAACGATCATAGTATCTTAAGCTCTCGCACGAGATTTGTACAGGAACGAGCCTTGTGGTGTTCACCTAGTCTAGAGCAGCATCCAACGTCGAGAGGCCCATCAACCAGAGCAACCACAAACTATCTATAAAACTTTTAAAAAGCTTGTTCCAAAAGATCCATAACAGCCCAGGATTCAAGCAAACAAAAATTCACATCCAACGTCGATTATGTTCACAGAGAGCAAGGAAAAGAGTTGATCAAAACCAGACCCACATCGTTCATTGCAAGCAGAAGCCATCCGAAGCCAAAAGTGCAACCCAAGCCAGCAACTTCAACCCTAAAAAAAAACCAGTGAGACCTGCCATCCAATTTCCATTACCACCAGATAAAGTACACTGTAGATGCCAGAACAATTCTAGCAACTCATACAAACCAGATCACCTTTCTTCTTCAAACGCACCATGGCCCATCTGAGAAGATTTATCCAATTCAAAAGAGGCCAGTGGATTGGGACCTTCAAAGAAACAATTTGCCAAACCAACAGTGGATTTTTGATTTGATAACGGATTTAAATCCAATAGTGAATTTGATTTGATAACGGATCTAATTCGATAAAATTAATTTAAATTTTAAGTTATCTGATCCGATTCGATAAAATCGATTTGAATTTACAAAATTTTTAAATCAAATTTATCGAATCAGTTCTGTTATCAAATTAAATCTCTTATCAGATTCATTATCAAATCAGATGTTCAATCGGATTCGGATTTTTTATCAAATCGAATGTTCTATCAAATTTTGATTTGATCCGATAGTTATCAAATTTATCTGATCCAATTCGAAATCCGACGAATCAAACACGATCTGATTGAATTTGATATCGGATATAATCGGATCGGATCTGACCTAGTCCAATCCGCAGTCCCGGCCTAAAAACTATGGATTTTTTCAGGATCCTCACAAAATGCATATTCTATATCATTTGTTTATTTTTTTTACCCTTATATTTCACTCTTTCTCCAAATTAATCATTTTTGAGAAAGTGAAATAAAAAAAAAAAAACAAAGCACGTGATCAAAATAACTAAATAAGGAATACAAAGCATGCAGTCTTCCTCAGCGATATACAAAAGGCTACTGGCAGTGCCACAGTGAGCTTCATTTTTACAAAATGCATTAGGCAGTGCCGCAGTGAGCTTCATTTTTACAAAAGGCAGTAGGCAGTGCCGCAGTGAACTTCATTTTCTTCACACAGCATACAAACAGGCGTCCTTCTTCTTCACAAGCTCGCCCATCTTCAACATTACTTTTCCAAGATAAACATTGCTCAAGTAAGTAAAAATACAAGAAGTTTTAATTTTTTTTTTTCTTTTTTCTTTTTTAAAGTTTAATGTTTTTAGTTTTTTTTCTTCTGTTTAAATGGTTGGAATCAAAAAGACTTTTTTTTTTTTTTTGAAAATATCAAAAAGACTTTTCTCATTTATAGTGATTGTTCCATTTTGTTATATTTAATTTAACTGAACCGAGTGAAGCTTATTCAGCAAGCAGTAGGCAGTGCCGCAGTGAGCTTCATTTTTACAAAAGGCAGTAGGCAGTGCCGCAGTGAGCTTCATTTTCTTGCGTCCATCTTCTTCACAAGCTAGCCCATCTTCAACAACACAATAATACTTTTTCAAGATAAACAGCTCAAGTAAGTAAAAAAATAAGAAGTTTTGATTTTTTTTCTTTTTTCTTTTTTAAAGTTTAATGTTTTTAGTTTTTTTTCTTCTGTTTAAATGGTTGGAATCAAAAAGACTTGTTTTTTTTTTTTTTTTTAAATATCAAAAAGACTTTTCTCATTTATAGTGATTGTTCCATTTTGTTATATTTATTTAAGAGTGAAGCTTATTCAGCAAGCAGTAGGCAGTGCCGCAGTGAGCTTCATTTTTACAAAAGGCAGTAGGCAGTGCCGCAGTGAGCTTCATTTTCTTGCGTCTAATCTTCTTCACAAGCTACCCATCTCAACAACACAATAATACTTTTTCAAGATAATGTTGTAAATTCTTCAATTATTTCATAAGGGTATATATGTCTTTGTGTATGGCAAAGGGGTGCTAGAGTGGTTACAATCCATAGAGGGTTGCAACCCCACCCCAAAGGGTGTCCTATGGCACCCCTCCATGCCTTTATAAAGGGGTCATGTACTCCTAATTTAAAGGGTTCTAAAATAATATCCTACAGACACTTTGTTTTTACTTTTGGTTTTGAGAGAGATCCACCATTATTCCTAGTTCACACACTTGTTAAGGAGTGCTCCTTGAACAAGAAGATTCCGAGTAATCCTGGGAGAACGTTGGCAAAACGAATCCGTAAAGCACCCGTGACGGAGCCAATAAGTTCTTAAGGACAGAGATCATCTCGACTTGGACAATTCTGTGATCTCCATTTTCTGGTTTGTTTTAATGTTTTTCTGGTTTTAGGGTTGCATGCATCTAGATCTACTTTTGTTGTTTTGATCTGTTTGATTGCAAGTTATTTACTGTTTGATGACACATATTTGCTAACAATCTTAAGAACTTATTGCTTTAATGTTATTAGATAGTAATTCGCATGTTAGGGTTTGAATATTTTCTGGAAAATACGAACTGTGCATGAAAAACCCGTAGGGCGTTCGAACGCCCGACGCACGCGAAGGCTAAATATTTGAACTTTCGTTAGAACGTTCGAACGCGTCTTCAAACGCAACTCGAACGCAAGCCTTCTGCCTTAGAACGTTCGAACGCGTACTAAACGCAACTCGAACGCAAACTCTCTGGAATCATTCCGTTCGAACGCGTTCACGAACGCTATACGAACGTGAACTCTCTGGAATCATTCCGTTCGAACGCGTTTCAAACGCTACTCGAACGTGAACTCTCTGGAAACACATAGTTCGAACGCGTTATCAAACGCAACACGAACGCACACACACTGGACAGTATCGTTCGAACGTAGATACGAACGCGACACTAACGATATAGTCCTGTAATTCTTATAAACTGCAAACTTAAATAATATTAACTTGGTAAGTCATATACTGTTAACACATTAATCTTGGAAGTATAGATTTAAG
>SKCR01014858.1:0-10530 GCA_019454045.1 Zanthoxylum bungeanum | reverse complement strand
AGGCATTGTAAGTATGATTCCGCCATACTTCATGTTTATATATATTCTTTATAGTATTTCACATGCTTAATCTTTGTTTGGGACATATTATAGAAACCAACAGTACGTGCCAACGAGTGATGGTTATCATCACATAACGATTCGCCGCCTTGAGTGAAAGTGACTTCACGATACATGACACCATCGGGGGTAAAAAGGGTATGCAAAATATATGAGAGTTGGTTAACCAAAGCCAAAGCCACAGACACTACAAGGCATTATTTCGGGGCCGATTCTTTATCCCCAGTGGAGTCGCCATCTTTACGAGCGAAGCGGGGTTTACCGCTACGCATATGATGCTCAGCGACCACAACACTGTTGAGCTCGTAGCCCGTATAAAATACGGATTACCCCACAGAGGACTAAACAAAAGAATAAAGAAGTCACCACCCAGTGTGAACTGGGAAAGAATTAAGGCCGCACTCACCCATCACAAGGGAATACCTCAAACCGTTGGGTTCGAAATGGTCCCTTACTTATGCCAGTATAATGGATGGGTTCACACAATGGTATATAGCCCAAGTCTTAATGCAATTCATGCACAAAGCGAATAAAAATGAAATAACATACCCAACCAAAATAACAGTCACAATAATATGATTCCAAATCATATTAAATTAAGAAATATGAAATGCGTTAACGAAAATTATAATAAACAATCAAAAGCAGGAAAAGCGTCAATAAATAAATAGCAAACAAAATGGGGGTTAATCACGCATGTATAAGTATTTCCTGAGTGGCACGTGGAGTTATATCCCAAGTACAAACTGTTGGTTTATTCTAAGGTCCCAAGATCAAACAAGACATGAAATAATGCGTGAATACATCAACAGAGGTAGCGGAATACTCACATTGATCGGTTGAGTCGATTTGAAGACGAATGAAGCCCAAAAACGCACTGCCCTTCACGCCAAACTGCTGGCAGTCCACTGCCCTGCAAAACAGAAATTTGAGTGAAGAAACGGAGCTCCTAGCTTCGTCGGATGGATCCCGTCTCATGGTCGAACCTCCCTACCACCTTCGCAAGACTTGTAAGTGTGCTAGCACTTGATTTTTCACCATGAAAATCACTTTTTGCTTCCCTAAAGTCCACGCCATTTCTGGTTCCAAACCAGTCCAAGAATTTCTTCATTTGGGCGTGAGAGAAGAAGGAGTTTTGAGAGAGATGAAATTGTGTTAAGTTAAAAGATTTTCCAAAAATCAATTTATATTTATGCCATAATGTTTATTAAATAAATAATAAACTTATGACACAAAACATGCAATGGCTTAGAGTGTCAAACACTCAAACTCCATGCAAAACCATTGAGTGTATTGTACACAATCTTCATGCAATGCATTAGAATTAAATAATGCATAATATGACATGTGTCATGTGGGCCCCACATGTTTCCAAATTAAAGTGGGCCCACGTGCACTCACGCGTTCGGGTTCGATATTTCCGAAATACCGAGCTTACGTCGCGACGTTAATTAAATCGAATAATTGCGGCTAGCGAAATTATTATTTACGTCGCTAACGAATTAATTCTAAATTAACTCGTTTGCCCGAATTAAAATCTAATTTTAATTCCGCGTCGAAATCTAATTTCGTTTAATATATCGAATATATTAATTTACCGATTAATTCCAAATTAATCGTTATCTCTCTCTAGACGATATTTTATCTTAGATAAAATATCTCCGTAATTAATCCTAGATTAATTTTCTCTCTCTTCTGTATAATCCCAGATTATTCAAGAGTGCAAGTTGTGCGTCATTGGTGGATTATCGGGAACTGACCCATGAGATCTCCGGATATATTGGCAGTAAAGCGGTCGTCGGAGTATCCGAATCACGTACGTACCAAGTACTACGTTCTACCGATTTATGAGACAAGGTCGACTCCTAGCAAAGCACCAAGTCTACCTAATTCTCCGGACATATCCATTAAAGAATATTAAGATCTGTATCAAGCGTAGTATACTAATGTATTGTGCATATCGGCCCAGTATCGGATAATCACGTGCTAGGGCTGGGGCTGGATAAGTGTCTGCCCCGTCCGAAACACATATCGGATGTCTGGTAACTAGTCTCTATAATCGGATATTCATGACCTGGTCATAATATCACGATTGGATGCGCATCACTGAAGAGCACTAATACCGTATCCTGCGTGACATCATCTCCATTATGACTGGAGTGACACTTCCGTCTTGACATCACATCCAATACACTACGATTCCTGATAAACCCAGAAGAGGTGAACACAGAACCAGTTAAGATCCCCCACCACCAAAACCAAAGTTTACCGATTGTCGTAAGTATTAGCGATGTAAGTCTCAGGTTAAGACTATACACACCTACCTTGATTTCGGCCTCCCATAGACACCTAGTCATAATACCAATGGGATTCCGAAGGGTCTATCCAGAGCGAAGCTGTTTCCCGTACCATCGGTGAAACACGACCTCCTATCGCACTTGCACAAGTATCCAATACTTATATATATGAGAACTATGCCGTTGTGCCCTCATAACGCGCACAAGTGTAATACTAGCCTATTCCGCATTATCGATGTCCAGTCTCGATAATACTACGGCTAGGGATATTTAATGATTAATCCTTCGTGGACTGATACTGTCTCATATCATCTCAATCCAGGAACTAATCATAGGGACCTCTCTTCATTTATATATCTATGGTGATCTAATCACAAATGACGAGAGTGCAATTTCCTTGTTACATAGTTAATTTTGCTACAGCAACACAATGTTTGTGCAATAGTGACGCTATGGGTCATATTATCCAACACAAACTGCACTACCGCCCATTCAGATTCGGCTACGGAATTTACGTCTGGGTTTCCATCCGATAGGGATAATAACATACATAATCATCAATGCAATGAAAACGAACATAAAAATAGAAATGAAAACATATAACAATGTATATGCATATTGTTAGACAGTAATGACCCATAGCGTCACTATTTTGTAAATGATATTGTATTATTGTACAAAATTAACTATGTAGTAATGAAATTGCCTTTTACCGTTTTGTAATTTATTTACTTTGATATATAAATGGTAAAAGTCCCTATGATTAATTCTGGATTGAGATGATATGAGACAGTATCAATCCATAAAGGTTTAATCATTGAATATCCCTAGTCGTAGTATTATCGAGATTAGACATCGATAATGCGGAATAGACTAGTACTGCACTTGTGCGTGTTGTGAGGGCACAACAGCATAGTTCTCATATATTTGAGTATTGGATACTTATGCAAGTGCGGTAGGAGGTTGTGTTTTACCGATGGTACGGAAAACAGCTTCGCTCTGGATAGACCCCGCGGAATCCAATTGGTAGTATGTCTGCGTGTCTATGGGAGTCTGCTTCAGGGTAGGTGCATATGGTCTTAACCTGAGACTTGCATCGCTAGTACTTGCGACAATCGGTAGACTTTAGTTTTGGTCGTCCAGGGCTTTAACAGGTTCTGTGTACACCTCTTCTAGGTTATCGGGAATCGTAGTGTATTGGGTGTGATGTCAAGACGGAAGTATAACTTCAGACATATGGAGATGATGATCGCGCAGGATACAGAACTAGTACTCTATAATGGTTGCAACCATCGGGATAATATGACAAGGTCAGGATTATCCGATTCAAAGAGACTAGTTGCTTGATGTCCGATATATGTATCGTACGGGGCAGACACATCTCCAGCCCCAGGCCTTACATGTGATCATCCGATACTGGATCAGTATACACAATACTACGGTATACTACGCCTGTTATAGATCTTATATTCCAATAAGAATATTTCTGGAGAATTGGGTAGGCATGGCGTTTTGCTAAGGCTAACCTTGTCTTGTAAATCGGTAAAAACGTAGTACTTGGTACGTACGTGTTCGGATAATCTGACGGCCGTATTTACTGCCAACATATCCAGAGATCTCTTGGGTCGCTTCCCGAAGATTCACCATGACGTATGATTCAAACTCGATTAATCTTGGATTAATTACGGAGAGACTTTATCTTGGATAAAGTACTATACATAGAGAGAGAACGATTAATTTGGAATTAATCGTAAAATTATTATATTCGATATAATAATCGAAATTCGATTTCGACGCGAAATTAAAATTAGATTTTAATTCGGGCAAACGATTTATTTAGAATTAATTCGTTAGCGACGTAAATAATAATTTCGCTAGGCGCAATTATTTATTTAAATTCGATTTAATTAACGTCGCGACGAAAGTTCGGTATTTCGGAAATATCGAACCCGAACGCGTGAGTACGCGTGGGCCCACTTTCATTTTGGTTTGTGGGGCCCACATGACACATGTCATTTTTGCATTATTTAATTGTTAATACATTGCATGGTGATAGTGTACAATACACTCAATGGTTTTGCATGGAGTTTGAGTGTTTGACACTCTAAGCCATTGCATGATTTGTGTCATAAGTTTATTATTAATTTAATAAATATTATGGCATAAATATAAATTGATTTTTGTAACAAAAATCATAACACTCCTCACTCTCTCAGATTGCCGAAACTGCATCCAGTTTTGGGCTCTCCATTTCTTCAATTTTGTGGAAGATTTGAAGAAGTTGTGCATTCAAAATCACAACAAAGGCTAGCACCTTCAAGGGATCATACATAGGTGTTATGGGAAACTAATCTTAGAGCTTGGAAGGATCAAAAAATTGCTTGGAGCTTCTCTTTTCTGTTTGGCCGAAACCCTCACTGCACAAAGGAGAAAATTTTTGTTTCATCAACGCATCCGCATTCCGATCTTTGTGAGTATGATTCCGCCATACTTCAATATTGTTCATTCATTTATATGTTTTGTTTGCTCGTTTGATCTTGGGACATGGATTAGAATTTCCAACACATATAATCATCAACATGAACAAAAAATAAAACAAAATAAAGGCGAAATAATAAAACAACAATAAAAGTGAATAAATTGATAAAAAAAAGGGGATAAATAACGAAACCACAAAGAAAGAAAAAATTTGACCATAAATTTGGCCGTCTTTGATGTATGACTTCACATACCCGGTTGTACGTATTTCACGTCCAGCCACGCATGCACCATCTGAAACTAGAAAATAAATATCATAAGGGTGCCCTCAGGTCTTACCTTTTAAGTTGCATTCTCAGAAGTGCGTTAGGCCGTCGCCGGAAGGATCGAAGCTTGGTTTCAAGGTTTGATGTTTCTGGTTGTTGTTTTGCTTTTTCGGGTTGCTGTTTTATTGGTTTGTTGTTTTCTATTTCGGTGGTTTGCTGCTATTTCAGTTGTTATTTTTGGCTGCTTTTTTTGGATGTTAATGGCTATTGTTTTTTGTTGTTTTTGGGCGCTGTTTTGGTTATTTTTGGGCGCTATTTTGGTTGTTTTTTATGGCTAGCTTATGTTTTCTATTTTTTTTGATGTTTCGGTGATTGGCTTCTGTTTTTTATTTTTGTTGTTTTCGATGATTGGCTTTTGTTTTCTATTTTTTATTGTTTTCAGTGTTGTCTCAAAGAAGAAGAAAAAAACCTTTAGGGTTGTCGTCCAAGAGAAGAAGAAGAGCCTCTCGGGTTTCTAACTTGCCGCCCGAGAGTGTTTTCTTCTTTGATGGTTGTTGTCCAAGACCTCTCCCAAAAAGAAGAAAAAAGTCTCATTTTTATAATGCTTTGAAAGATCTTCAAATAGGGAAACAAATCATGGAAATCTGGGGCATGTATGCTCAAATTATTTTGGGAATACAATCTCATAAATTTGGTGATTAGGATATCTCAAATCTTGTTAATTTGTAAAGGTGGGATCCCAAAATCTCATTGAATTGGAAAATGATTTGATGAGAGGATTTGCATGGATTGCATGGGCTTTGGGCGTGGATGGTGGGTCATGGGCCACGTGGATGGGCTGCGTGGTGGGTCTGAGGATAAGGTTTGAAGCAGAAACTGACCGAGCGAATCCGAGGCTGAATAGTGAGTCTGAATCCAATGAGGTGCTAATTTTGGAGGTTTTCTTTCCTTCCGGCATTCATTTTTCGCAACTTTCAGATAGTGCCTCCATACGAGGCTCATTATCGGGCTTATGTAAAAATGCAGTGTCTACAATACTTATCACAATTGAATATCTTTGAAATATCATCAAATCGGTAAATTTAACAAACTTTCTTCAATATCAAAACAATTTTTCCCTAACCTTCTTTAATCTATGATAACCTTACAATAGCTTAACACTTGGGTTTTATATACATTCACACATACCGTAGCATATTTCTTGTATATACATGCAAATATAATATCATAATTCTTATACATATACGTACATACCATTACAACTTGGCAAACACGCTTTATAACCTTGATATTCAGATCGACTTCAAATCAACCATTCATCTCATATAAGCATACATAATCCATATATATCACGAGTTCCATCATACATACACACACACTCAGGCATCTTTACAGTCATCACGCAACCAACTAAGAAGCACACATAACAATCGATACATCAAAGATTACCCCGTCCAACAATACATACATTCATGCATACATATCACGACACACCAAACTCATCGCATAACTTTTCATACATAAGAACATCCATAACAAACACTCTAAAACATCATTCAAACACTCACGTACATACACATGTTCCAAACATACGAATGTACGTATTACTTCGATTTCACGTATCATAGCCTTTACCAATCTTCATGTCATTTACTTATCAATCAAATATAATCCATTTCAGAATTCTTATCAGAAGAAATTGATACAATGTCTTACCAAAAATAAATTTCCTTTCATATACGTATCCTATCAATCATGTACTTCTATTACTAAAGAAATGCGTAGCTTATACCAACCCAACCTCTATATAGCTATATCATATACACTAGTCAATAACAAATTTACTCCAATAACGCACATCTTCACGTGCTAAGAATCATAAATTGTTCTCCTTACTGATTTTATACACTCAAATCATACTTATCATCTCAGGCATATTCAAATACGTGTACCCATGCTTATACATATACTTGTTCATTTACATATACACATACACACCATTACATGTTCATACTCTTATATACATCAATATGCATCAATGTCATTAATCATTTCACTTCATATCATAACATTACTAAAATCCATACATGTGGTGGTTGATTATCTTTACCATACTTAATCTAGTACTTCGTACCAAAAGTCACCTCATAACTAATCTTTTTTTTTATCCTAACATGTCAATCTTCTTTATATAAATAAATTAAAACATGAATCCACCAATTCAAGTTCTCATCGCATGGGTTACTTACCTGGCTTCGCGACCACTCCATGTCCTAGTCACATCTGTCAAAACAAATGGCGAAATACCGTCAGAAACACGACTTACAGAGTTCTCGACTAAACTATGTCAAAATCCCATAACTTTCCAAAACAACCAAATCAAAAATATTTTCAATGTTTTCAGTTCCATTACTTTTAAAACATCATTATAAACTAACCCAACCGGTCAGTTAACTTAAATTCTCAGTTTACGCATTTTTGGAAAAATCTTTCGCAAAAAATTCCGAAAACGCTAAGGAAGGGTCCCGAACCCTCCGAACCTACCCGAATTTATCCAAACATGTTCGTAATATCATAAATAACTCAAAAATATCATCAAAACCGAAACATATCTTTATAAGCGAAAATCCATTTTTACCGGAAACTTACATATTCTATCGGATCGATCAAACTCCTTCCATTTTCACTGGGATTCTACCGAATGCTCATATTCAATATACTAATACTAAAAAAATTCATTCTATATCATTACGTTACTCTATGAAACTACTGGATGCATCCGAACATTTAACATAAAACTTGAAATTTGCGGATTTTTATCGAGAGGTCTTACCGAGATTTTGAGGCCATATACGGACTCCAAACGATCCCACGAATGCGCTGGAATCGATGGAATTATAATCGAAGCTACTGTTCACCATAGGTCACTATTCATCTGAATCTTACTCCCTCGTTTCCCATCCAACCGAGCAAGGATCGAAAAAATCATCATTGTCATCTTGTAGTACTCTCCGAGGGCTTCGACTTGGTAGGTGGCTCAGGTCGTGAAACGAAGCAATGAGCCGGGATCGAGAGACCCATGGTTGTGCGTCTTCACATTCATTTCTCACTGTTGCCGACGTTCTCTGCATCACCGCTGGCCACCGTTGGATGCAGGGTAGCCAGACGCCTCTCTCGGTGCTATCGCAATGGCCAGTCGTTGCCGGCTGGCCGCCGGCGCGACCTGGCAGCCACTGAACCAAAAATGGAGATGAGGGGGTCGTTTTGAGGAGTTAAATGATTTATGAGTTTTTCGCAATATCTTAAAACTATGTGTATTTATAGGAAAGTTTCAAAAAATTACAATCTTACCCCTCAAAATTGCAGTTAGGACCTTATCTTGCAACTTTCTAGAAATTTCGTATTTTTGAAGCCTTTCTGATGTAAATTTCGAAAAGTGTTCGACATTAAAGTTGTTCGTCTCGAAAATCAAGTCCGATGGTTCAAGAATCAGCTCAATCGAAGTTTGTTTGCTACCTTTATTGCCGAGACAAGATACTTTTACCCGTATAATGATAAAATCAGAAATGGCGAAATCGGTTCTCGAAACCACACATTTTCCAATGCGACGAATCTTCATTTTAAAACATTCTGATATATTTTTCTACACTTAAACTCTTATTTTCGAATACCATCCCGTTCTAAAACCTAAACTTTAAATTCGGAAACCTTCCACAACTTTTCGAAAAACTTAGCATATTACAATTAGAAACTTGCATATAGATAATATTTATTGTATGAAAAAATATACCTTAAGGCTTAATCGGTAAAAATAGTTAAAATCGACAAAGATTTTTATTTCCGCATTATTAGGCAATAACCCAATTCACCCTCATATTGGGAATATAGAGTTTGGTTGTTGTATTGCTTGTAGGGAATTTCAATTGGTATCAGAGAGGAGTTCTCTCAACAAAGACTTAACCGTCCGAGACAACGATCATGACTTCTACAAGAAAATCGTCAAATCTTACCGAGGGATTTTCTAATACAAAACCTCCATCCTTCAACGGAACAGATTATAATTATTGGAAAGTGTAGTTTCTTAACTACATTTTAGCTGTAGATACACAATCCAATCACACTGGATGTAAAAACACTGCTGAAGAGGGATAATATTGGTGTGGAGATTCCTAAGCCCCATATTGAATGGACCAATGAGGAAATTAGACAAAGCTCTACAAATGCTAAGTCACTCAACCATCTCCTATGTGCCATTGGTCGTAGTCAAATTAACAAGCTTCTGGAATTTGGAAATGTACATGAGCTATGGAAGACTCTAGAAATGATCAACGAGAGCCAAAACTAAGTGAAGGAATCAAAGATTTACACATTCATGTGCGAATTGGATAGTTTCATAATGGAATTCGGAAGAGATTGAATCACATGATTTCGAGATTCACAATCATTATAAAGCATCTAGGTGCTTTGGAGAAAATCATTGGGCCAACCAATCAAGGGAAGAAAATACTTAGGTCACTCCCGAAAGAATATATAAGCTACATCTCCTCCATCAAGAAGAAAATGACATGAACACTTTGAAGCTAGATGATTTGGTCGGAAAATTACTTGAGTATGAATTGGAGATCAAAATGGATCAAAAGGAGGAAGATGAGAAAATAACAAAGAGGAATCTAGCCTTGAAAGCAAGAAAAAGAGATGATGCTAGCTCAAGTGAGGGAGACAGTGATGATGACTTAGCACAAATAACCAACAAATTCAAGAAGCTCATCAAATCCATAAAGCTTAAAGGAAAATCTAGAATGGATGAGAAAAAAGAAGAAAAATGGCCACATAAGCACAAGAAAATAGTTTATTATGAGTTTGATAAACTGGGTCAGATAACTACCGATTACCCATTGAGAAGATTGAAAGGAAAATCCAAGAAAAAGACACTGAAAGCTACTTCCACTTGGAGCGATAGTGATTCTAGCTCTAGTTCATTTGAGGAGGAAGAAATTAAAGAAATAACAAATCTAACATTTATGGCTATCGAGAATGAGGATTTCTTCTTTGAAAGCGAAGAAGAAAAGGTACACAACTCTCAAGAATATAATGATTTACTTGATGCTTTTAATGGATTAAATGAGTTGAGTGAAATACTTAAAAAGAAATATAAATTGATTGAAAATGAGCATTCATCACTTAAAAATGAACATGCATTTTGTATGGATAAAATTAATGTTTTAGATAATGATATTATTTGCCTAAAGTCCAAATATGAAAACGAAATAGTGTGTTTAAATGATGAAAATGTATGTTGAAAAGATAAAAAGCTGAAACTTGAAAATAGAATATCTAACATGCCTTCTAGCTCAAAAACATGTGATTGCGAATTTATTTTGAATGAAAATGTTTCATTAAATAAAAAGGTAATAGATTCGTAAAATATT
>SKCR01014857.1:0-10478 GCA_019454045.1 Zanthoxylum bungeanum | reverse complement strand
TCCTATGTATTCGGCCAAGGTGAGTTTTTTGTGTCGATTTGTTTTTCAATCCGATTGAATTATTAATCTACGTCCCGTACACGTTCTAAGTCATCCAATGATCTTGAACACAAAAAATTTCCATCCACTCCAAGTAGGAACACATTCGGCCAGGCATGATTTTGGGGAAAAATTCATCCAATGCATTTTTCATAAAATTGATCCATGTATCATCATTCTATATACATGTAAGCATTCTTATTAATCAAATTTCACAAGAACATGCTTCAATCAATTTCACCATATCATTCGGCCAAGGTCAAAATTTTGGGGAAAAATCATCCAATGCATTTTTCATAAAATTGATTCCATGTATCATCATTCTATATACATGTAAGCATTCTTATTCATCAAATTTCACAAGAGCATGCTTTAACCAATTTTATCACACCATTCGGCCAAGGTTAAAATTTTGGGGAAAAATCATCCAATGCATTTTTCATAAAATTGATTTCATATAACATCATTCTATATACATGCAAGCATACTTATTCATCAAATTTCACAAGAACATGCTTCAATAAATTTTATCAAATTTTAACCTAAAGTATTTCATGCTTAAACCTAGCTCAATGATACCATTGTTGGTTTCTATAATATGTCCCAACAAAGATTAAGCATGTGAAATACTATAAAGAATATATTAAACATGAAGTATGGCGGAATCATACTTACAATATCTTGTGATGAAGAAGATGATCAAATGGTAGAAGCTCCAAGTTGTTGAAGATTCGGCCAAGAGGAAGAAGAAGACTTGAAGCTCCAAGCTTTTGTATTCCAAGCTCTTTGATGGTTTCCCTATCACCTCTTTTGATCCCTTGCTTGTGCTAGCAAAAATGGAGTAATAGAAGATCAAATCTTCCTTGCCTTTGTCAATGGAGTTCTTGGCAATTTGAGAGAGAAGAGAGATTTTGTGTAAAAACTTAATTGATTTTGTTTTACCAAAAATCAATTTATATTTATGTTATAATTTAATAATAAATCTATGACATAAACCATGCAATGGCTTAGAGTGTCAAACACTCAAACTCCATGCAAAACCTTTGAGTGTAATGCACACTATCACCATGCAATGCCTTAGAGTGTATTGTACACTATTAACATGCAATGCCTTATCAATAAAATATGCATATAATGACAAGTGTCATGTGGGCCCCACACGTTTCCAAATGAAAGTGGGCCCACGTCCACTCACGCGTTCGGGTTCGATATTTCCGAAATACCGAACTTGCGTCGCGACGTTAATTCAATCGAATTTAAATAAATAACCGCGCCTAGCGAAATTATTATTTACGTCGCTAACGAATTATTTCTTAATTAATTCGTATGCCCGAATTAAAATCTAATTTTAATTTCGCGTCGAAATCGAATTTCAATTATTATATCGAATATAATAATCTACTGATTAATTCCAAATTAATCGTTCTCTCTCTCTAAATAAGGCACTTTATCCAAGATAAAGTTTCTCCGTAATTAATCCAGGATTAATTAAATTCGAATCAAATATCATAGGTGAATCTTCGGGAAGCGACCCAAGAGACCTCCAGATATTTTGGCAGTAAATACGGTCGTCGGATAATCCGAACACGTACGTACCTCGTACTACGTCTTTACCGATTCACAAGACAAGGTTGGCTTCTAGCAAAGCGCCATGCCTACCCAATTCTCCAGAAATATTCTTATAGGAATATAAGATCTATATCAAGCGTAGAATACCGTAGTATTGCGTACATCGATCCAGTATCGGATGATCACATGCTAGGCCTAGGGCTGGAGATGTGTCTGCCCCGTACGAAACATATATCGGACATCAAGCAACTAGTCTCTTTAAATCGGACAATCCTGACCTGGTCATATTGTCCCGACGGTTGCAACCTTTTATAGAGTACTAGTTCTGTGCCTGCGTGATCATCACCTCCATATGTCTGAAGCGATACTTCCATCTTGACATCACATCCAGTACACTACGCTTCTCGATAAACCCAGAAGAGGTGTACACAGAACCGGTTAAGGTCCCCAACCACCAAACCAAAGTTACCGATTGTCGCAAGTACTAGCGATGTAAGTCTCAGGTTAAGACCATATACACCTACCCTGATGCGGCCTCCCATAGACACATAGACATAATACCAATGGGATTCTGCGGGGTCTATCCAGAGCGAAGCTGTTTTCCGTACCATCGGTAAAACACAACCTCCTATCGCACTTGCATAAGTATCCAATACTTAAATATATGAGAACTATGCCGTTGTGCCCTCACAACGTGCACAAGCGCAATACTAGCCTATTCCGCATTATCGATGTCCAGTCTCGATAATACTACGGCTAGGGATATTTAATGATTAAACCTTTATGGATTGATACTGTCTCATATCATCTCAATCCAGTACTAATCATATGGACTTTCGCCATTTATATATCAAAGTAAATAAAATTACAAAACGGCAAAAGGCAATTTCATTATCACATAGTTAATTTTGTACAATAATACAATATCATTTACAAACAGTGACGCTATGGGACATAATGTCTAACAACCTCCTCTGGGTTTATCAGAGAATCGTAGTGTATTGGATGTGATGTCAAGACGGAAGTATCACTCCAGTCATAATGGAGATGATGTCACGCAGGATACTGAATTAGTGCTCTTAAGTGATGCGCATCCAATCGTGATATTATGACCAGGTCATGAATATCCGATTATAGAGACTAGTTACCAGACATCTGATATGTGTTTCGGACGGGGCAGACACTTATCCAGCCCCAGCCCTAGCACGTGACTATCCGATACTGGACCGATATGCACAATACAATTGTATACTACGCTTGATACAGATCTTTGATATTCTTTGATGAATATGTCCGGAGAACTTGGGAAGACTTGATGCTTTGCTAGGAGTCGACCTTGTCTCGTAAATCGGTTAGAACGTAGTACTTGGTACGTACGTGATTCGGATACTCCGACGACCGTATTTACTGCCAGATTATTCGGGGATCTCATGGGTCGCTTCCCGATAATCCACCGATGACGCACAACTCGCACTCTTGAATAATCTGGGATTATAAAAGAGAGAGAGAAAATTAATCTAGGATTAATAACGGAGATGTTTTATCCGGGATAAAATGTCGTCTAAAGAGAGAGAACGATTAATTCGGAATTAATCGATGTATTAATATATTCGATATATTAGACGAAATTAGATTTCGACGCGGAATTAAAATTAGATTTTAATTCGGGCAAACGAGTTAATTTAGAATTAATTCGTTAGCGACGTAAATAATAATTTCGCTAGCCGCAATTATTCGATTGAATTAACGTCGCGACGTAAGCTCGGTATTTCGGAAATATCGAACCCGAACGCGTGAGTGCACGTGGGCCCACTTTCATTTGGAAACGTGTGGGGCCCACATGACACATGACATTCTAATGCATTGCATGTAGATAGTGTACAATGCACTCAATGTTATTGCATGTAGATAGTGTACAATGCACTCAATGTTATTGCATGGAAATTGAGTGTTTGACACTCTAAGCCATTGCATGTTTTGTGTCATAATTTTATTATTAATTTAATAAATATTATGGCAAAAATATAAATTGATTTTTGGTAAATCATTTTAACTTAACACAAAACTTCTTCTCTCTCATTTTCTCTCTTCTCTCACGCCCAAATGAAGAAATTCTTCACTGGTTTGGAACCAGAAATGGCGTGGACTTTAGGGAAGCAAAGAGTGATTTTCATGGTGAAAAATCAAGTGCTAGCACACTTTCAAGTCTTGCGAAGGTGGTAGGGAGGTTCCCCCATGAGACGGGATCCATCGGACGAAGCTCGGAGCTCCGTTTCTTCACTCAATTTTCTGTTTTTGTAGGCAGTGGACTGCATGCAGTAGGCTTACATGGCAGTGCGTTTTTGGGTTCATTTGTCTTCAAATCGACTCTACCGATCAATGTGAGTATTCCGCTACCTCCGTTGATGTGTTCACACATAATTTCATGTCTTGTTTGATCTTGGGACCTTAGAATAAACCAACACTGGGCTTGGGGATCTAAAATCTCTATATCTTTTTTTTTTACATCTCTTGTCTATTGGAAACCTCCACCACTAATCTTGATTTCTTGCTTCTTTTGCCCTATGACTACTCTTTGTTATTAAGGGAACTCACTGCCTATACGAGGTACTAATGGACTATAGGGTCTCTAGGGTTGAGAGAAGAGAGAGATATGGTTCTTTTGTTTTTCAGGTTGGCGTGAATGTGTGTGAGAGGAAAGAAGCAAAGAAAAGAGAGTAGGGTTTAGGGTTTCTTGTGATGGCCGTGAGTGTCTGCTAGAGAGAATAGAGAGCTAGGGTTTTGGCGTTTTTCAAGTTGCCGTGAATGTGTGTGTTAGAAGGAGAGGAGAAAATGAAAAATGAGGGAGGCGAGAGAGAGAGAGGAAGCCTTAGGGTTGGGTTAGGTTATCTTTTTATAGTTGCATGCTAGGGTTTCTTTTGGTTGTGCTTTGCTATGGTTTCTTCTTATTTTTTTGTGTGTGTGGCCGCCACTCTCTTCTTATTGTCAAGATTTTCCTTCCAAATTTGAGGGATTCACTCTTGGCTAATTTGGAAGGTAATTTGAATGGATTTGGCAAATGTTTTGCATGGGGTTTTATTATTTTGGAGAGGGCTTGGGCGTATGGGCCTTGTGAGTTACATGGGCTTTCGATGGGTTGTATGGCTTTGTGTGGTGTGGGTGTTGGATAGTTATGACCTATAGCATCACTATTTGTACAGATCATGGTGTTGTTGTACAAATTAACTATGTGACAAAGGAAATTGCTCATTTATCATTTGTGATTAGATCACCAAGATGTATAAATGATGAAAGGTCCATATGATTAGTTCCTGGATTGAGATGATATGAGACAGTATCAATCCACGAAGGATTAATCATTAAATATACATAGTCAGAGTATTATCGAGATTGGACATCGATAATGCGAAAACACTAGTATTACAATTGTGATGGCATAACGGCATAGTTCTTATATATTTGGGTATATGATACTCATGCAAGTGTAGTAGGAGGTTGTGTTTTACCGATGGTACGGAAAACAGCTTCGCTTTGGATAGACCCCTTAGAATTCCATTGGTAGCATGACTATGTGTCTATGGAAGTCCGAATCTGGGTAGGTGTATTTGGTCTTAACCTGAGACTTACACTGCTAATACTTGCGACAATCAATGTACTTTAGTTTTGGTCGTCCAGGGCTTTAACAGGTTCTGTTTACGCCTCTTCTGGGTATATTGAGAATCGTAGTGTGTTGGGTGTGATGTCAAGACGGAAGTATCACTCCAGTCATAGTGTAGATGATGGTCACGTAGGATACGGAACTGGTTCTCTTATGTACTGCAGTCATCGGGATAAAATGACTAGGTCATGTTTATCCGATTATAGAGACTAGTTACCAGAAATCTGATATGTGCTTCGTACGGGGCAGACACAATTCCAGCCCCAGGCCTAGTACGTGACATATGATACTGGATCAAAATACGGAATACTATGTATACTACGCCTGATATAGATCACATATTCCTGTAAGGATATTTCTGTTGGTTTCTATAATTAGTCCCAAAGAAAGAATAAGCCATATAAATACAAATATCATACATGCAAAGCTTGAAGCATGGCGGAATCATACTTACAAAGCTTTGTGACGAATATGATGAAGAAAATCCTGGAGTCTTCAAGGTGGATGTGTTTCGGCCAAGAACAAGAATGAGAGAAGCTTCAAGTCTTGGAGCTGTTTTCGGCCAAGAACAACAGTGTGAGAAGCTTCAAATCTTCTAGTACTCCAAGCTCCAAGGATGTTTCCCTATCACCTCATTTGATCCCTTATTGTGCTAGCAAAATGGAGAAATGAAAAACAATTTTTCTGCCATAGATGAAGCTCACGGCGTGAGCAAGAAGAATGAGAGGAAGTGTGTCTTTTCAATTTTCTATATCTCTTTTATTTTTTGAGAAAGAAAGAGAAAAGCAATGATGAGATATGATTTACCAAAATGAATTTTTAATTAAAAAACCCTTCAAAAACCGTGAAAGGTTTTCCCTCCAAAAAAATTCATTAAATGGCATCATCTTATTACATTGAGAATAGAGAAAATGTATCATCCCATAAAGGTGACTAGATACATCCATCATCTATTCGTGTCAAGTAATGAGACTTCGTGATGTGATTTGCGGATCCTACTCGTTTCAAAATACGAATGTGTTCGCAAACACTTTCGGGCTCGGTTTCGCTAATTCCGAATTAACGCATTTCTGTCGCGACGAGAATTAAATAATTTCGCCTAGCAAAATTACTATTCAGATCGCTAACGAATTAATTCTAAATTAATTCGTTTGCCCGAATTAAAATCCGATTTTAATTTCGCGTCGAAATCTAATTTCGTTTAATAATATATCGAATATATTATTTTATCGATTAATTCCAAATTAATCGTTATCTCTCTCCTAATAAGGTATTTTATCCAAGATAAAGTTTCTCCGTAATTAATCCAAGATTAATAAAGTTCGAATCAAACATCATAGGTGAATCTTTAGGAAGCGACCCAAGAGATCTCCGGATATGTTTGTAGTAAATACGGTCGTTGGATAATCCAAACACGTACGTACCTCGTACTACATTTTTACCGATTTACAAGACAAGGTTGGCTTCTAGCAAAGCGCCATGCCTTCCCAAATCTCCAGAAATATTCTTATTGGAATATTAGATCTTTATCAAGCGTAGTATACCGTAGTATCGCGTACATCGATCCAGTATCGGACGATCACATGTTAGGCCTGGGGCTGGAAATGTGTCTGCCCCGTACGAAACATATATCGGATATCAAACAACTAGTCTCTTAAATCGGACAATCCTGACCTGGTCATATTGTCCCGACGGTTGCAACCTTTTATAGAGAACTAGTTCTGTATCCTGCGTGATCATCATCTCCATATGTCTGAAGTGATACTTCCATCTTGACATCACATCCAGTACACTACGATTCTCGATAAACCCAGAAGAGGCGTACACAGAACCGGTTAAAGTCCCAAACCACCAAAACCAAAGTTTACTGATTGTCGCAAGTACTAGCATGCAAGTCTCAGGTTAAGACCATATACACCTACCCTGATGCGGCCTCCCATAGACACGCATTACTACCAACAGCGATGCAAGTCTCAGGTTAAGACCATATACACCTACCCTGATGCGGCCTCCCATAGACACGCAGACATACTACCAATGGGATTCCGCGGGGTCTGTCCAGAGCGAAGCTATTTTCCGTACCATCGGCAAAACACAACCTCCTATCGCACTTGCATAAGTATCCAATACTTAAATATATGAGAACTATGCCGTTGTCCATCACAACTCGCACAAGTGCAATACTAGTCTATTCCGCATTATCGATGTCCGATCTCGATAATACTCCGACTAGGGATATTTAATGATTAAACCTTTTATATTGATACTGTCTCATATCATCTCAAACGGAACTAATTATATGGACTTTTGCCATTAATATATCAAAGTAAATAATTTTACAAAACGGCAAAAGGCAATTTCATTATCACATAGTTAATTTTGTACAATAATACAATATCATTTACAAAATAGTGACGCTATGGGTCATAATGTCTAACAATCTCCCACTTGGCCTATAGCCAGTCACTCAAGCATCTAATACCTGAACTATGTATATGTCGTTCAAACACCTCATGAAGAACAACCTTCGTCAGCGGATCTGCAATATTGTCATCCGATGCGACCTTCCTCGACTTTTACATCGCCACTAGTTATATCTCCCGAATTCAATGGTAAGCCGAAGAACATGCTCAGTTGTTGAATCGGCAACAGTATCTTGCTTGGAAGATTTCCAGCTCACTGCTCCGTTATTCAAACAAAAAATGTACCCGATTGCGACTTGAAGTCGTCCTTGTCGGTTTGGAAACTTGCATCGGTGTACCCAGACACCTCAAGTTCTCCACCTCCATAAATTAAGAAAGCATCCTTAGTTCGTCTAAGATACTTAAGGATATTCTTAACTGCCATCCAGTGACCTTCACTGGATCGGCCTGATAGCGACTGCACATGCTCAAAGCATATGACACATCAGGTCGCGTACATATCATGGCATACATGATCGATCCGACTGCCGAGGCGAACGGTATCCGACTCATGTTATCTCTCTCTTCTATAGTCTTAGGACACATGTCCTTAGACAGAGGATACCACGTGACATTGGCATCAATCCCTTCTGGATTGATCCATTTGAATCGCGTCAACACTTTGTCAATATACATACTCTGGGAGAGTCCAAGCAGCTTTCTAGATCTATCCCGGTAGATCTTTATTCCCAGAATAAAGGCTGCTTCTCCCAGATCTTTCATGGAGAATTTCAATGAAAGCAAGCTTTCACCGACGTTAGCATGGGAATGTCATTGCCTATAAGCAATACGTCGTCGACATAAAGGACAATAAAAGTCAGTGCTCTCCCACTACCCTTCTTGTATACACAAGGGTCATCATCGTTTTGTACGAAATCATATTCTTTTTTGATCTCATCAAAACGCCTGATTCCATGACCGTGATGCTTGCTTCAATCCATAAATGGATCGATTTAACTTACAAACCTTGTTTGCAAGTCTAGGTACGATATAAACCGTCAGGTTGTTGCATATAAACATCATCCAAAAGGTTTCCGTTAAGGAAAGCGGTTTTAACGTCCATCTGCCATATCTCGTAATCGAAATATGCAGCTATTGCAAGCATTATCCGAATGGATTTAATCATGGCAACGGGGGTGAGAAAGTTTCGTCATAATCATTCTATATTGTTGACGATACCCTTTTGCTACAAGCCTGGCTTTGTACGTTTGCAGGTTGCCATCCATGTCGGTCTTCTTCTTGAAGATCCATCTGCATCCAATAGGCTTTCACGCCTTCTGGTGCATCAACCAGTGTCCAAACTTGGTTGGCATACATGGAATCCATCTCGGACTTCATGGCTTCTTGCCATAAAGCGGAATCAATATTCTGTATTGCTTCCTCATACGTAGTCGGTTCATTATCCTCAATAAGATTAATATCTACATGAGGCGAGATCAGGAACCCATACCTCTCAGATACCTTCTGACTCTCTCCGACCTACGCGGTCCTTGTGTATATGAAGATTGTGGTACAGACTCATCCTGATGGTCTGTTTATGTTCCGTCGTTGATTCATTGCCAGGAACGTATCACTACGATTTTCATCGAGCTCCACTTTCCTCCCACTTACCACTGCATCTAGGAATTCCTTCTCAAGGAAAAATGCATGTAGAGCAACAAAACTTTGTTCTCTTGTGGGTGATAGAAGTAATATCCTTTGGTTTCCTTAGGATATCCCACGAAAAGGCATTATCTGATTGGGTTCTAGTTTGGTACCTTCCAAACGTTTAACATATGCCAGCATCCTCAAATCTTCAGGAAAGAGAAACCTGGTTTCCTACCTGTCCATATCTCATATGGAGTCTGTTCAACAGACTTTGACGGAACCTTATTCAAAATAAGTACTGCACTGTTTATTAATGCGTATCCCCAGAAGGATATGGGTAGCTCAGTGCGACTCATCATGGACCTTACCATGTCTAACAAGGTACGGTTTCTCCATTCAGAGACACCGTTTAATTGCGGTGTTCCAGGAGGAGTCCACTGTGAAAGAATACCATTTTCTTTCAAGTAATCTTGAAACTCATAACTCAAGTATTCGCCACCACGGTCCGACGTAATGTCTTAATACTTGCCTGTTTGTTTTTCTACTTCGTGTCGAAACTCTTTGAATTTCTCAAAAGTTTCCAACTTGTGTCTCATTAGATACACATAACCATAACGAGATGCATCATCCGTAAAGGTTACGAAGTAATGATATCCACCTCTAGCCTGGCTAGACATGGGCCCACATACGTCGCTATGAACGAGGGCTAACAGTTCTGTGGCACGTTCATTACCACTAAAATGTGATTTAGGCATTTTGCCTAAAAGACAAGATTCGCCAGACATCATATGAATTAAGATCAAATCCGTCCAAGTACCCACTTCGAAAGTGTGGATATGCGAGTCTTGTTAATGTGTCCTAGACGACAATGCCACATGTAAGCTTCATCTTTTAGATTACTCCTTTTGAGCCGTTGTTTGTTATTTTATGTTTAGGAGATTCATTTATATTCAAAATATAAAGGCCATTATTTGCAACAGCAGTGCAAATTTCTGCATCATTTTTATATAATAAAACCCAGTGTTTCTAAATACAAAAGTGTACCCATGCTGGGTTAACAAAGATACAGATATGATATTCTAGTCAAACTAGGAATATAATAACAGTTCAAAAGTTTAAGCACATGCCCCGAGGGCAATTCCAAAACAAAAGTCCCTACAGCC
>SKCR01014856.1:0-10578 GCA_019454045.1 Zanthoxylum bungeanum | reverse complement strand
AATGAGGAAAATATGATTAAGAGCTTTCTCGTTAATGAATCAATGATTTTATTAACCTGTTCTATATGACCATTGAGCTAGATCTTCCAAACATCACTTCAGGATCATGCATATTCGATCATGTACTGTAAGCATGAGGTCCCAATTGTCCATTGCTATGACAACATAAATTCTTAAATATTACTTGGGACTTTTGTTACATTTCACATTTAACATATCACTATTATACTTTTGTAGTAAAGTTAATGACCTTATAGTGACACAACCATAGATTTCTCAAATCAAATTCAAGTACATTCTAAGACGTGATGGAATTCTCATATTCCTGAGAATTATCCTAGACAGATATGATGATCTATTGCTTATCCTCTTGGTACGGTTTTCCCATAACATTAGTAAACAAAGAAAACCCTCTTAAAAACGAAAGACATCTAGGTCATCTGTATCTTTTAATCTTATTGGGGGTTAGGGGAGCTAGTGTTTGATGTTGCCTTGTGGCCTATATGGATATACAAAATCCATCTTCTGCTTACCAGTTAACTAGTTTTGACATTCCTTCTTACTTGAGCTGTAACAATATGATAATCTTGCCTGTTGTAGTGTCATGCTGACATGCCCACGTATAAAACTTCTATGACTGATCGTTACTTAGCTTGTAATTTCTAAGTCTTGTCCTGATAACTTGACATTTATTCTTGCTAAGGTATCTCCACGCTGTAAGACTGCTGTCATTTTTCTTGATGCTATAGCTAAAGCTTTATTAATACTACAACTATTACTGCTATCAATATTGACGTTGACACTGATGTTGGAACAGTTGCCAATATTGTTACCGTAGCTATATGTTTCAATTTTTAAGAAAAGCTGGAGGTTTAAGGATCATTCTACTGGAGGTTTAAGGATCATTCTATATATTGTATCTTATTGATCATATAATAGTCAGTTGTGCATGGTAAACCTATAATTACGAGGTCCACTTTATACTCTTGTAGTGCCTCTTTTGTGACCTTATATCTACATTGCGTGAAAGGGTCATATATTATTGTTGCAGTTGCTGTCTAATCGGACAGCGCTGGGCTGGGGTCCTGAAGACCATTTGTAGTTAGATGGCTAAATGATTAATCACTATGTGGGCTATTTGTACATGAATGTGGGTATCGTATTCTGTAAGTTCACTATATTGGGTTACTATATTGAGTTATCAATCTCAACAACTACTAATCATAGTCCTTACTCTAGTTTTTGACTTGACCATCCCTGGTCGCCATGCTTTGCTAACATGTTATCCAAAAGTACAATCACATTCAAGGCTTTTCGGCAATTCTCAAGTCACATGCTCATAATGCCATGACTTACTCTCCCTTCGCGGCTACTTGGCATTCACCAGGAAAGCTTTATAGAGTGCAAGTAGCATTCATATTACTATTTCATGCCCTCGGCAGGTACAATAAACACCTAGATAGCAAAATATCTTGGGATGGCTTATCAAGATTCAACCAAGTTTAAAGCTAATTGAGACCTTTATTTCACCAATAATAAAGTTAACTCATTTGTTACAATTAGAGTCATATGAGTCCTATGGTTCATCTAATGTGCTATCATTCACTACTCGTGTTCTTCTGGATTCCTGACGATCTCTTTGGGATTCATGATGGGTTTACGGTCTGAAAAGTAAGAGGGTTATCGCTTACGGTCTTAGAAATATTATCGATATTGTCTGATTTAATTCAGCTAAAATACTTAGACATCTGAGACCAACTAGGGTACGAAAATAGGTGAGAGTCATTATTCCATTAGCTGTTAATAATGGACAATTCTTCACGCTAACATGTTCATGGATGCTACACAGACTATGGGCCTCGAAAGAAACCACGTTTATAAGCATTAATTTTCTATTTAGCATGTTGTTGTTGCTTTCGGTGCTATACTAGTTCACTGGTTTGATTCTGTAATAGGTCATAAGATTTAGGTCTATTAAGGTTGAGTTCATGAGAAATTCTATGAGTGTTATTACTAATGTTTGTATCTGTATTGAATTTTGCATACCAAATGGTCTCCTCACTCTCTTTTCCATATGGCACTACAAAAATTTCATGGGGATACATTGGGATATATAGATGTTTGTTGTGATTACATCTTCAACTCCCTTAAGAGATATTAGGAACGTTTTATTCGGAGGAATAACTAAAGTAGTATACCTATAACTAAGTCTATACAGGTCTTGATATTTCTTTAATGGAAATGCACTTGATAACTCATTCGATAGCTTCAAATATCTTCTAAAAATCCTTTTCCATTGATCACGAATACAAGGCCATTGGTATTAACCAGGTTATAATCAAATGAAGGGCTTGTGAGGGTAGTGTTAGTGAAGGTTTGTGGTTAGAGTCCTCTAAATTCGAGTTTTCCAACTTCCAAGTCGATAGAAAATTCCGGATAAGGAGGCTTTCTTTGAAAGAATGTTAGTATTGCCTGGTGAGCCAGAAAAGAATGCTATTTAAAGTATTAGAACGCTATATGCGCTTTAGATTATATAGTGGATTCCAGTGAATATTTCGATATTCCTTGTACTATGGTATCTGCTTGAGACTAAGTCTACTATATAACTTACTCATGTTCTAATCATTTGTGATGCTATTATGCTGCTAAAATTTCTTTCTCTATTCTTATTCCCGAACATTTTCGGTTTACTACTGTTGGACAATTATGACCCATATCATCACTATTTGTACAGAACATGGTGTTGTTGTACAAATTAACTATGTGACAAAGAAAATTGCTCTTTTATCATTTGTAATTGGATTACCTGGTTATATAAATGATAAAAGTCCATATGATTAGTACCAGAATAATAAAATATGAGACAATATTAATCCACGTAAGGTTTAATCATTAAATATCCCTAGTCGTAGTATTATCGAGCCTGGATATCGATAATAGGGAATAGACTAGTATTACACTTGTGCGTGTTATGGAGGCATAACGACATAGTTATCATATATTTGGGTATTGGATACTAATGAAAGTGTAATAGGAGGTTCTGTTTACCGATGGTACGGAAACAGCTTCACTCTGGATAGACCCATCGGAATCCCATTGGTAGTATGACTATGTATCTATGGGAATCCGAATCAGGGTAGGTGTATTTGGTCTTAACCTGAGACTTGCATCGCTAAAATTTGTGACAATCAGTATACTTTTGTTTTGGTCATCCGTGGCTTTAACAGGTTCTGTGTATGCCTCTTCTGGGTATATTGAGAATCGCAATGTATTGGGTGTGATGTCAAGATGGAAGTATCACTTCAGTCATATGGAGATGATGATCACGCAGGATACAGAACTGGTACTCTTATATGCTGCAGCTATCGGGATAATATGACAAGGTCATGATTATACGATTATAGAGACTAGTTGCTAGTGATCTAATATATGCTTCGTATGGGGCGGACAGAATTCCAGCCCCATGCCTAGCATGTGACACTAGATACTGGATCGTAATACGTAGTACTACGTATATTACGCCTAACAAAGATTATATATTTCTTAAAGAATATTTCTGGAGAACTGGATAGGCACGACGCTTTGCTAGAAGCCAACCATGTCTCGTAAATTGGTAAAAATGTGGTACCGGGTACGCACGTGTTCGGATAGTCTGATGATCGGATTTACTGCCAACATATACAGGGATCTCATGGGTCGCTTCCCGAAGATTCACCGATGATGTTTGACTCAAACATAATTAATTTGGGATTCATTAGAAGAGAGAGAAAATTAATCTAGGATTAATTACGGCAAGAATTTATCTGGGATAAAATTCAACTAGTTGAGACAGAACGATTAATTTGGAATTATTCGATTAAATAATATATTCGATATATTAAATGAAATTAGATTTCATATCGGAATTAAAATTAGATTTTAATTCGGGCAAACGAATTAATTTAGAATTAATTCGCGAGCGACTTTAATAGTAATTTTGCTAGGCTTAATTATTTAATTAAATTTGATTTAATTAAGTCGCAACAGAAAATTCGTTAATTCGGAATTAACGAACCCGAGCCCGGAATGTTTTTGTGGGCCCACTCAGATTTTGAATTAAAGTGGGGCCCACAAGTCACATCACCTAGTCAACTTTATCAACTTTTGCTTGATAGAAGTTGGTGGGAATTTTGGTGGCTTGTTTCTTACACAAGCTTGATGTGTGAAAAACTAATACCAACTTTTGGTATTTGGTAACTTGATTTTGGAAATAAAAAACAATTCACTCATCACTCTTTTCTGTCCCTCTTTCAACGTGAAAAGCCTCTCTCCCTATCAAATTGTTCACTTTGCCGTGAACTACAAAGAACAATAGGAACAGTTTTGTTGCAAAATTCATCATAAGCTAGCACTTAAAGAGTCTTCTAATGTGATAGGGAAACCATTCCCATTGAGTTTGGAATCAAAGTTCATTGCTTGGAGCTACACCATTCATTCAAAGAGGAGCTTGGAGCAACTTCAAAGGAGCAAAAGTTTTGTTCTCAACACAACCACACAACCGATCAAAGTGAGTATAATTTCCGCTATATTCATTTGAGTATTCACACATGTTTTTATGCTTAAATGATCTTGGGATTGATCTTAGAGACCCAACAACTACACCATTATTCCTCAATGAAAGATGTAGCTAACTCTCAACGTACTTCATCACCTGCCATATATTCACATATCATATCCTTATTTCTGGTTGGAAAATTATCTACGGATGGCCCCAGCTAACTTTATAGAATATTCCCTATTAGGGTAAATCCAGACATATTAAAGGATGGATGATACTAGAGAGTAGCCCCTTATATATGGGTACCCGAACATACCACACATATAAGACACTATCACCCTCTTACTGTAGTCATTAACCCCGAGACTAAGATCTGATACCATCTTTGTAACATCCCCAGTGTGGAGTCGTTACCAGCAAGTGATGGATCCCTCACTACCCCCTGAGCCTCTAACCATTTCTAAACTTTGTAGATCATGTTATTATAACATATATTTATTAAACTAATTCATGAACCCATTTGTGTTATACGAACAACTTATTGACTTTAAATAAATACTTATTCTTTATTTAAATAACATCATATACCTTTAGACTTGACTCACACCGATATACATGCATCTTATTTGAATGCGAACAACAACCTTAGCATGACAGACCCATACTCTAGTGACTGCAGTAACTCAATTCCTCGATCTCAGGCTCCTATTCGACTATGGCTACCAGATAAAACTACCTGCAAAACAAACTGTGAAGTTTGGGGGGGGTCAGATCGTTTTAACGACCTGGTTAGTGGATACGAAAAATAACAAACCATAAAAATTCTAAAACATGTCCATAAACAATTTTTCATGCATGTGACGTCAAAAATATATCAACCGCTCAATGCCCAAGTCACACACACAGACCGAGCGAGGAACCAATGATCCCTTATCGACAAGGTAGCGGGTCAATCCATTTTTGATGGATGAGACCCTAAACAAGCACCCCGTCAGAAACATATGATGAGTCATAAGAATATAAAAAATATGTAACAAGCGTCAGGGCAAAAAAATATCATCAATCGAGCATCTTAGCGGAAACATATAGATAATTTAGAAATCATTAAACATTGAACAAGTGCTGAGACGGAAAATTTAATCATTATGTGTATTCTTTATCAATTTAAAATCTCAAAACAAATAAAACTTCAAAACTTGAAACATTTTAAATTACAAATCAAGAAAAAATATAAAATAAAACATCCACTCACAGAGATTGATGATTTTCTGTAACATCCCCAAATTCGGGAGGTGCTACCGACAGGGGATAGGCCGTACTATTCCCATGAGCCTCTGACTCTCACTCCAAAAAATTTACTAATACTCATTTTTCTCTTATATAATATCTTATATGTGGGACCGAAGCCCAAGCTTCATAACACAACTTACAAACTCAACATTAATGATTGTAAACTCAATTACATTTACTTTTACAATGACTATTATAAACAATAACTAATACATAACTTTTAGTTGAACTGACTAGACTCACACTCTCTTTGACTTGAACTGGTGGACTCCATAACCAAGTGACTACAACAGTATCCGTCTTTCCGAGCTCATCCTCCGAGAATACCTGCAAAATAAGAAGACAGGGAGTGGGAGGTTATTCGTTGTACGATCTAAGTGAGTGGACGAAAAATCTGAAATACTGACATAAGATCATTTGGTTCTAAAACTGAAACTTCAGAAGTAACTTATATGAAAACTATTTTTCTGAAAACTTCGCTTGAAATCTCTTTAATAAAACTTCTCTTTCGGAAATCTTCTTTCTAAAATATGATCCTTGAAAATTGTTTTATGGAAATCTGGTGTTTGAAAACTGATCTGTATCTGAAAAATTTAACGTATGAGGGCGTTACCTATCGCCATCCCCCATACGCCTAACTAGATCTAGGAATGCAAAACCATGAATTTGGGGCGTTTCGAAAATATTTCTCTTCTAAAACTTTCTCAAAAGTATGCTTAAATAAAATGCAACTGATAAGAAATTGGCTAACGCCCTAAAAGCGAGAAAAGTAAGTCTTATATGAAAAATAACATAATGAAAATCAACTTAGAAAAAATAATGTCCACTCACTATTTTGGAGTTCAGCTGGTCTTTCTTCACTTCGCCAAAGAACTTGTGTTTCTTGCGATGATCTATCATCGGATAAACTAGATTAAAATGGACTAAGAAATACATTACAGAATCATATTAAAAATTTACTTATTCACGTAAGCATTATCACTTTGAAGGTATCGTACCCATATCATGATGTATCATGAGCATACGAGTTGATATGGGACTTATAGGGTAGCCCCTAACGCGTTCGGATGAACTGAGATAGTGTGAAATTGAATCGGGTAAATTTTTATCCTCGCGTCGTGACGCAAGGCATTTCATGTCGCGACTCGACTCATCCAGAATGTGCCCAAAATTTTCCATTACGCGTCGTGACGCACGACTTTTTCGCGTCGAGATGTGCACCATCCCAGAAGCATTTTTGGGAAATTCCCAGGTCGCGTCGCGATGCTTATCGTCCTATGTCGCGACGAACAACCAAATTTTGGTCTAAAAGTCATGCTTTCCACTCAATCCTCTTAACACTTAAACCAATACCTCCACACAAACAATTAACTCCACCAATCACCAAATATAATCAATATCCTTCTCAATGCTTAATCACGTCCAATCTAACATTTATACCTAATCTTATTTCCAAAATCAAGCAAATTTTGGATTTCTAACAATCATCATTTTCTCATTACAAAATTTATATAAACATCATTTACCACAACTCAACAACATCATCAATCAATAAATCATCAAAATACCCAAAATCCAAAACTTGGATTAAAGTGCCCTTACCTTCTTTCTCTTGGTTTTTCTTCATTTCTCAAACCTCTAATGGTTTCCAAGCTCTCTCATTCTTTGTTTCCTTTTTCTTTTCTTTCCTCTTCTCTATTTCTTATTCTTTCTCTTCTTTTTCTTCTTCTCATCTTCTTCTCCCCCTTCTATTCTTCCTTTCTCCAATGTGTTCTTATTTCTTTCTTTCATTTTGTGATTTGTGAATAGTGTCTTCTTTATATATAGTATGGGTTATTTGATATTTGGAAAGTTGAGATAAAATATGGAAAAGTGGAGAAGGTTTGAGATTCTTCTAGTTAAGTCCAAAATTTACTATTCATATGAATTGTGTTCTGCATTTTTTACTCTCTTCAGGTCCGATTTTGGAAAAATGATCAACGTGAAATTGTAGGTCTCAATCTTAGCTTTCCAAAAATATAAAATTCATAGAAATCGGAGTTCGTATGAGAACATTATGGCCAAATACCATAGGCTGTCCGGAGTGGAACAACATAGAATCCCGCATAGAAGTTTCAATGAATTTACTGTTTATCCATAAAATCGTTCTCTCTGAATGTATATATTGTATATACGCTCGGACATAATTTTATATTACGTAGCACTCACCCCGCGATGTAACAGTCTACAGTCAACAGTAATAGAGACCAATGGTCGTTAGAAATTCTCCCCCCTTAAATAGGATTCGTCCTCGGATCCTCTTTAACCTGGGATCTTATCTTAGATCACAGGATATATGGGATCCTTATTGGATGGGTTTTATTGCGGAAATCCAGTTACGCAGCGGAATAGTGGAAAATCAAAATTTTTCGATTTCAAAACTTTTTCTCGGATTAATTAAATAAACTTATTTATTTAATTACCCAATAATTAAATTATGAAATAAAACACAATAAATCAAATTTATGTGAATTTACTGAATTGCCCTTAAACATAACATTTTGTTTATTTTAATCCGAAATTGTTCAAAACAATTTTGAATGATTCTAAATCATTACTAATATGAATTTAACAGGTCATACATATTGAAATTCAAATTGCAACAAAAATTCCAAAAATAAACCCAAAGCCATGAGCCTCCTTGAAGCATATCAATGTGCATTTTGCACTTCCAAAGTTCAAAACACATTAAGACAAAATCCAATCAACCCAATATTTTACATGCATTATATACACATCCCAATACACCATATAAATGAAAAGCCCCAAATTTGGAAGTGGTCTAAAACCTTAATTTTTCAATTTCTTCAAATTGGACAATTAGACTAAATTTGTTAAATCCAATACTTCAATCATGTTTCTTCTATTACAATCAAGCCTCACCACAATGAAACAACTATAGAACAAATCTAGGTCATTTAAGAGTGGGTCAACAACTCTAGATTAGCAACAAGTTTCTTAACTATCAAAAGAATGCTAATTAACAACTTATAAGCATTATATCAATTTTATATATGCTCAACCTCATTATCAAACTTTCATCCATCAAAAATCCAAAGAAAAAAGAATAGAAAAACATAAGAATATCACAACATGTAGCCTAGAACTAAGGAATATTTTCCTTTCTAATAGTAGGTTGAAGAAACTTACTAAAAACCAAGCTTTCTTTGATTTTTCTCTTTGTCTTTCTTCTTCTTCCTCAAGCTTCTTTTGATTTTCTTTTAATGGAGTTTGTAATGATATTTTGGTTATTGTAAAATATCCAACCCTTGGCTATTTTCGTATATGGCCGAACTTAACAAAAAAATTAAATAAAATATATTTGTTTAATTTGTTTAATAAATGCCAACTGGTCAACTTGCAAAAGGAAATCATAAAACCTTTAATGTATTATTTAAAGTCAACAAAGGCATCTATTAGTCATCTCAACATTTATCATAACTTTAAAATATCTGTACTTTAATTAATTTAATCATTTAACAATTAAATAATTAATTAATTAAATACAAATATATTAAATATATGTATTATATTTACATTAAATATCAAATACATATATATAAATATGATATTAGTCAAATATCTCGATTTTTCAATTAATTAATGTGTATTTGAATTAATCTAACATTAAATGCAAATACACAAAAATTAAGGAAAATACTATCGGGTCCCTACACATGTATTTTGCGTTAACCTTTAAACGACTTTATAAATAATCAAAATTATTTATAAATGTTGCCGTAGTGCTCTACGAGTATATTTCATTAGTGGGACTCTCTAGATTCAGGAAAATCTGTCACGAAATCTAATTTCGTGTCCATAATTTATCCACCCGTAAATTATGACGATCAAGGATAAACTCGCTGAATCATACAGGTCGAGGTCATGGAAAATGTATAATTCCTCCGTCACAGGTATCCGGAAAACCCCAAAGATATAGATGTAAACGTCAAATCTCTATAGGGATTATCCAGTCGACTATTCTATTAGCAATCTCAAAAAAGAACATTTAGAACTAACTTCTAAATTATACCACGAGCCCATGGTTTTTTATCTGATTGCTAATCATATGGAATACCTATGCTCTGATACACAGAACTGACGGATCCTATCTCAATACACACAGGATACCCTAAGGATCTATCCACACCCAACGAACAGGCGGAGGTCTGATCTAAATAGATAGGTGACGTGACTGGCATCAAAGTGTGGAAGATGTCTCATGCACCCACAGTGGTATCTCAAGTGGAAGAATCACAAGTGCTACTCAACTCGGTAAGATTCTTATTGATGTTTGTGTACCATCCATTAAGAATCTTTGGTGAGTCGTTCAGTTTTTATCCGCTATAAAACCTACATGTCTATACTAGTCTCCAAGACTTATGGTTCATTGAGAAACCATTGGAATCGTATATTTCTGTATATGACATGTACCGGTCTCAACGGGTTTACTTTACTGACCAAGTAGTGTAAACCTTGACCAGGAACTGTCTGAGAATGACAACGTCAGGATACAACTCAATGTCAGTTGCGACGCTTTTGCAACAGTACCATGACTAGTCATTCTAAGGTCATTACTGTTGGGTTTCTATTAAGTCCCAAGATCGAATTTCAAGCAATGAAACATATATGAATACATAATGAAGTACGGCGAAATCATACTTACATTGATCGGTTTGCGATGCGTTGAACACAAGCCCTTGGCTCCTCCT
>SKCR01014855.1:0-10555 GCA_019454045.1 Zanthoxylum bungeanum | reverse complement strand
TCATCTTAGAAATGATTTAGAATCATTCAAAATTGATTAGATCAATTTCGGACTAAAATGGACAAAATACCAAGTGTAAGGGCAATTCGGTAAATTCACTTAAATATGATTTATTGAATTTTATTTCATGATTTGATTATTGGATAATTAAATAAATATGTTTATTTAATTAATCAGAGAAAAAGTTTTGAAATCGGAAAATTTGATTTTCCACCGCTTCCGCTGCATTACCGGTATTCCCCCTAAAAACCCCAACACTTTAGGGCGGCGATACGTAACGCCCCAATGTCCTGGATTTGCATATCTAGCTCTAGGGCGTATGAGGGGACGGTGATACGTAACGCCCCTATGCGTCAATTTTCAGTAAAGATTTCCAAAAAAGGAATTTTCATAAAATAGTTTTCATAAATAGAAACCAATTTTCAGATACAGTACTAGATGAGTTTTCAAACTCGATTTCATACTCAGTTTTCAATAAGAATTCAGAGGTATTGGTTTTCAGAAAAATTTCCTTGATTTGAGCTTTATAGTTTAAGATAAATGATTATAACGCTGCTTGAGAATATATGTTGGTATATATGTATGCATTTGAGACGTATGGCTTACAACGAATATGTGTTATATACTTTGATCATGTTATACATGTGTTATAGAATTATGATGTATGAGTTCGGAAATCAGTTAAACAACATATGAGGTACGTATGAGGTTTTGTTTTCATATATGTATTATTGAGCATTATGAAACTCAGGCATGTATGTATGATTAATAACATAAATGTGATGAATAGTTGTAAGTTGAGTAATCTAATTCTAGACTATATGTGAGTAATAAAAGAATGAGACGAGAAATAGTATTGTGAAAGCCGAATTGATGATATTTCAAACATCTAAGATATATAGGAGTTAAGCAGAATTTAAATAGTATGCTTGATTAACATGTTAAACTATATAACCTCACATGATTGACATATGAACATGTACAGATGTAATGCTAAAAGTATACGCATGGTAACGTGATGTATATGAGAGTTGTAGATAGTTTGAGATTTAATGAGGGAAATGTGATTGCATGATTACAGTAAAAGATAAGTTAAGAAAATTTATGGAACGAAAATATAAGTTATTGTGTGTTTGTGCTGTAGATATGAGCATGGTTGCTTACTAAGTCTTATGACCCACATCACAACAGTTTGTAATTTTGCAGGACAGTAGCAGGCATATTGAGTCAGCAGGATTTCAGTGAAGACCTTGATGACAATGGATCACCCCAATTGCAGTCAAGAGAGTTTTGAGTCATGTGTCGAGTTATGGGTCCTCACGTATCCTTGTATTGTATTTGCATTTGTACCTTATAAGTAAGGGTTATGTAATAGTATAGTCTTATTTTGAGTTATGGCCGGAGGCCAAGTATTTACATTTTTGTTTATTGAGTTCAGGCACGAGGCCTAGATGATGATTGCATATGATTTGAATTTCTTAGCAGGTTGTTTTCGGGTGCTGGCTATAAGTCAAGTTGCATGATGTTCTGCATACATCATGCCGAATTTTCGTCAGGATAAGTGGCTTATGCAGATTACAAACTGGAGCGAATTTAAAATTCAACTACTCCGGAGATTTCATGATTCGCAAAAATGGAAATGTGTACGAAGGTTTGTTGACATTGAGGCAAACTGGATCTGTGGCAGTTTATCGAGAACACTTTGAATTAATTGCAGCTTCGTTAATCGGCGTTGCTACCAGAAGCATTTACCAATAGGCTGAAGGAGGAAATAAAGGCTAAAGTCAGGTTGAACCAGCCCACCAAAATCACAGATATAATGTAACTAGCCCAAATGATAGAAGATAAGAATGAGGCTTTGGAACGGGCTTATGATTTGAGAAAGTAACACATGGGCTCTACTGGGCTTAACCCGCGGGTTTGGTGAACCGAATTCTGGTCGGGCTAATGAAGGGATAACACAAGCAGGTCGAAATTCAAATAGCCGTAAATTTGATTCCTCTTGTCCTGAAGTTATGAAGATGATATTGATACCCCACAACTGAGAGCCTAGCACACAGCCCAAGCGCAAGTATGCCAAATGCATGTCAGATCGTGAGTTACAGAGGCAAATAGAGCATGGTCTCTGTTTCTACTGTGATGAAAAGTTCCATTTCGGACACGTGTGCAAAAATCGTCAGTTTCATACATTAATCATCACAGATGAGGTCGAAGAAGAGTTGGAGGTCTCTGAAAAGGAATATGGGGTAGTGGACACAAACCAATTGAAGTAGAACCTCCCTACAGCTGGTGGCACAGGGGAATCAAGTGATACTCTTGAGCTTTCCCTCAAAATGATTGTGGGCGGCATGACTTGTTTAAGGTGAAGGGAGAGATTATGGGGAAATTGTGATTATGCTAATAGAAAATGGGGCCTCTGATAATTTCATAGCACCAAGGTTAATAGAGATAATTGTGATTATGCTAATAGATAATGGGGCCTCTGATAATTTCATAACACCAAGGTTAATATAGAAATTTAACTTGCCTATTGATAATTCACGTGGATTTGGGGTGCAGATGGGTAATGGATTATGTTTGAGAGGTATAGGGTTGTGTAGGAATATGCAACTTACAGTGCAAGGTTTCCAATTGTGCCATAACTTTCATTCATTTGTAATAGGATCTTGTAAAATCCCCGATTTTTGGGATTGTTTTAGAAGATTCCCGGACTGACGTTGTAGTCTCGGAACAAGACGATAATAAATAATGAGAGTTCAAGCAATGTTATATGGAACAGAATTATATGAAATGAAGATTTTTCGCTTTGGAAGACGCATCGTCTCAAAGGAATCAGTTACACGATTTTTTATTTTACACGTAAAGTTTACGGATTCGGTCATGGAAATTTCAAACGATCTCCGATTGAGTTGATTCTTGAACCATCAGACTCGTTTTTCCGAGACGAACAACATTTGTGTTGAACACTTTTCGAAAATCGCACCAGAAGAGCTTCAAAATTGATGATTTCCGAGATTACCCTTATAAGTAGGGGCATTTTGGTAATTCATGAGGATGAGATTTTGGTATTATTATTATTTCTCATAAAAAAAGAAAGAAAAGAGATATACAAAAAAACGCAAAAACAGAGAAGAGGTAGGATGAGGGTCGCGCAGGAGAGAGAAAGAGAGATCAGCTTCGGGGGTGGCCCTCCGGTGGCCGTCGGAGACGCGCGACGGCGCCATTGTGATCTTCCGACCACGGCACATCTCATGGTGGCCGGTGATTGTGCAGATGGCGGTAAACGGCGACGCAGAGAGGGAGAATAGGTTGCGGCTATGGGTTTGACGGACCCGGCTCGTCGGTTCGTTTCACGGCCCAAGCCACCTACCAAATCGAAGCCCTTGACGAGTACTACGAGTATGCGGGGTCGATTTCACCGAATAGCGACCAGTTGCACGTGAAACGAGAAAAAAAGGTGCGCATGAACAGTAACCCGACATGAACAGTAGCTCCGATCGGAATTTCGACGACACCAGCGCATTCGTATGGCCATTGGGAGTTCGAATATGTCCTCGGAATTTCGGTACGACTTTCCGTTATAAATGTGTTATTTTAAAGTTTATCGTTTTATATTCGGATGTTTCCAATAGTTCTATAGCATAGCAAATTGACATAAAATGAATTGGATTTAATTTAAGTTGTTAAAACGATGAATGTGGTAGAATCCGGGGAGAAACAAATTAGATTTGATCAATCCGGTAGAATTAGCGAGTTTTCGGTAAAACGAAGTTTCTCGCGTGATTGAGTGTAGATGACCGTAACCATGGTTATGATATAAATATGATATTGCGAAGGTAATTGAGTCATTCTTGATAGGTTCAGAGGGTTCGAGGCCCTTCCGTAACATTTGCGGAAACTTTTCCGTAAGATTTACCGCAAACGCGTAAAATGAGAATATGAGCTATCTAGTTACTTCAGGATAGTATAGAAAGGCATATTAGAGTAATGAAGCTTAAACCATAGAGTCGGTGAGGATTCGTGTATTCCAGGAAAGTCCGGAAGTTTATATAGATGAGTAGAAAGTTCCGCAAATAGCGATTCTGACATGTGTTGTTATTTGTTTTGACAGATCGGACCGGGATTATGAGTGTCCGCCAAGCCAGGTAAGTAACCCATGCCATGAATGATTGAAATGATTGCTTGTGTGTATAATATTAGTATACTTGGATATATGGGTTGTAGAAAACTACACCCTAGGGATTGAGATTAATGTCATAAATGAATTAAATGTAGATATATTCGTAATAAAATATGCTACGGGGAAATGCGAGAATGCTAGAAAGACTAGTAGGTATGTATATGTGTAAGCATGAAATATGTAGAGTGGAGTAATAACACATAATGAACATATTGTAGAAGTTAGCTAAGTAAACTCAATTATTGAATACGAATGCAAGTTTAGGTAACAATACGAATGCAAGTTTAGGTAACAGTATGATATGATGAGGTATGAAAAGTTTATTTGGCAATGTTTATAGTTTATGGGTGTGAACTGTGGTATGTAAGTTATGTAATTGGTAATGGTAAAGTATGATTGTTCATATAAGTATACAAGCATTTGATCAAGTATAAACATAGGTTTGACGTTTGTGAGATTATGTGATGATAAATTGACATATAATTATATATATATGAATAGTGTTATATGTTATATGAATATTGAGATATGTGAGTATGTAAATGACGATATGATTATGTCTATAGGAATGTGAGTTGAAAACGTGTATATATGTTAATATGTGATGTATGTATATGAGTTATGGAATTATTGAATTGGCATGAGAAATGTATGTGCGTATTGATATGTTATGATTTTCAAAGTGAGTTAAATTTAAGAATATTTTTGAAATCCAAAGTGATTTAAAAGAAATGTATTTCAGAAAACGTTTCTTATAATTTTGAGATACGAAATATGGTTTTATGGTTTTGCGGGGCATGAGGGAAAAACTCACCCCAGTATTTAACTTATACAGAGATGGAATTGACGGACAGCGACATGTGCACATGTAAAGGACTAGGGGGACGGCGATACGTAGCCCCCCTAGATCCTAGTTTCTGAGACAGGATGGCGGCATAGGATCGTGTACCTGATCTCCAGTTCATAGCTTGGGCGATAGCATAGATCCGCACCCCCAGTTCTGGTTGTGGCTTGGGGGACGGCGATACGTAACGCCCCAAGACCACTAGTTTCAGGGCAGGAATGGCATGCTTTGGGGGACGGCGATACGTAACGCCCCAATGTCCTGGATTTGCATATCTAGCTCTAGGGCGTATGAGGGGACGGCGATACGTAACGCCCCTATGCGTCAGTTTTCAGTAAAGATTTCCAAAAAAGGAATTTTCATAAAAGAGTTTTCATAAATAGAAACCAATTTTCAGATACAGTACTAGATGAGTTTTCAAACTCGATTTCAGACTCAGTTTTCAATAAGAATTCAGAGGTATTGGTTTTCAGAAAAATTTCCCTGATTTGAGCTTTATAGTTTAAGATAAATGATTATAACGCTGCTTGAGAATATATGTTGGTATATATGTATGCATTTGAGACGTATGGCTTACAATGAATATGTGTTATATACTTTGATCATGTTATACATGTGTTATAGAATTATGATGTATGAGTTCGGAAATCAGTTAAACAACATATGAGGTACGTATGAGGTTTTGTTTTCGTATATGTATTATTGAGCATTATGAAACTCAGGCATGTATGTATGATTAATCACATAAATGTGATGAATAGTTGTAAGTTGAGTAATCTAATTCTAGACTATATGTGAGTAATAAAAGAATGAGACGAGAAATAATATTGTGAAAGCCGAATTGATGATATTTCAAACATCTAAGATATATAGGAGTTAAGCAGAATTTAAATAGTATGCTTGATTAACATGTTAAACTATATAACCTCACATGATTGACAGATGAACATGTACATATGTAATGCTAAAAGTATACGCATGGTAACGTGATGTATATGAGAGTTGTAGATAGTTTGAGATTTAATGAGGGAAATGTGATTGCATGATTACAGTAAAAGATAAGTTAAGAAAATTTATGGAACGAAAATATAAGTTATTGTGTGTTTGTGCTGTAGATATGAGCATGGTTGCTTACTAAGTCTTATGACCCACATCACAACAGTTTGTAATTTTGCAGGACAGTAGCAGGCATATTGAGCCAGCAGGATTTCAGTGAAGACCTTGATGACAATGGATCACCCCAATTGCAGTCAAGAGAGTTTTGAGTCATGTGTCGAGTTATGGGTCCTCACGTATCTTTGTATTGTATTTGCATTTGTACCTTATAAGTAAGGGTTATGTAATAGTATAGTCTTATTTTGAGTTATGGCCGGAGGCCAAGTATTTACATTTTTGTTCATTGAGTTCAGGCACGAGGCCTAGATGATGATTGCATATGATTTGAATTTCTTAGCAGGTTGTTTTCGGGTGCTGGCTATAAGTCAAGTTGCATGATGTTCTGCATACATCATGCCGAATTTTCGTCAGAATAAGTGGCTTATGCAGATGAGTTTTCCTGTCTCCTGCTGGTAGCATCCTGGCCTAGACGGGACGTTACAGATCTTGGGACTTGGTTTTGGTTGGCTTCGTACTTTGAGAGAATTCTCTACAAATTATAAGACCCTTACTATGAAATTTTTTAGTAGGGATCGAGTTATAACCTTACAGAGGACCCTTCACTGTCCAGAAGTGTTGTATCTTTAAAAAGTTTGATGAAGATGATTAAGGGGGGAGACAATGGATTTTTGGTAGAATTCAAAGCTTGTGTTGTTGTCTCAGAACAGACGGGGGTACCTTCAGTGGAAAATATTGAGCTACAAACTATCTTGAGAGCTATAAGCCTCCTCTGTTTATGAAATGGAACTGATGGCTATTGTGTTGGCCATTCAAAAAATGGAGGTTGTATCTACTTGGCCGAAAATTCATGGTAAGGACAAACCAAAGGAGCTTGAAACACCTACTAGATCAAAAGTTCATTGGTGAAGATCATACGAAATGGTTGATAAAACCGATGGGTTATGATTTTGAAATACAATAAAAGCCTAAATTAGAGAACAAAGCAGTTGATGCTTTGTCTCGTATTGAAAGGTCTTCCATTGAAGGTGTTGACAGTGCACTAGTAATAAATCAGTCAATCATGCTGAGAGAAAAACTAGTTGTGTTTTTTACAGCAGAACAACTTCAAGATGAAGTAAGCAGCAACTAGACATTATGTGCCTTAATGCAAAGTCTTGTGATTGATCCAAATACTCACCCACATACTCTTTCCAAGGTGGTTATCTAATGCACCATGACAGGTTGGTAATTCCAAAAAATCCCCTCGAATCTCTGAATTATTCATGGAATTCCATGCCACTCAAGGAGGTCACTCGAGGTCACTTAGGACATTCAAAAGGATGGCAGCAGTTTTACATTGGGAGGGAATGATCTCTGATATAAGGAAGTATGTTGCTTAATGTGAAGTATGCCAATGTCACAGATACTCCACTTTAAGCCCTCAAGGTTTGTTACAATCCCTGCCAATCCTCACTTTACCATGGAATGACATATTTATGGACTTTTTCACAAGACTACCACAAATTCAGCATTTTGATACGATAATGGTGGTGGTTGACACTCACCAAGTATAGTCATTTCATTAAGCTGGGACATCCATATACGGCAAGGGAAGTGGCTTCAATCTTTGTTGAGGAGATAGTTAGCGTGCATGGGTTTCCGTGGACTATTATTTCAGATAGAGACAGGATCAATTTGATCCAATTTTGAGGAGAGATGTTCAAATTAGTTGGAAATTCTTTGAAAATGAGTACAGCATATCACCCCTAAACAGACGGACAAATCGAGGTAGTAAATCGCTGTTTAGAAGACTATCTACGCTGTTTTGTAAATAGACAACCGAAGCAGTGGATTAGATAGATGGCTACATTGGGCTGAATTTTGGTATAATGCCCCATTTCAAGGGTCTACAGGGATGACCCCGTTTGAGGCATTGTAGCTCAGAATCGAATGAAGCAAAGAGCTAATATGAAGAAGAGATATTGTAGACAACAGAACTCGGGCGACGCATGCTGTTCTAGACTCGGGGCCTAGTTGAGAGTACGGAATAGTCCACGGGGGACTAAACCGGAGAATAATGGAGTCGCCACCCAGTGTGAACCGGGACAAAGGTTTAAGGCCGCACTCACCCCTCGCAAGGGAAGACCTCAACCGTTGGGTTCGGAATGGTCCCTTACTTATGTCATTGTGATGATATAATTCATGCAATAAACCAACCGCATCTACTCAATAAAATGTTCAAGTGTCACTTAGGTCTAATATGCTTCCGCTAATTAAATCCTAATCTAAGTTTGCATACTTGAAATAAATCATTAAACATAAAAACACACAATTCATACATTGAACATACTAAGCCATCAAACCAACGCAAACAAATAATTACTTACTTAAACATAAATATAACTAATTGAATATCATGCATAAAAGAAGAAACATAATCATGCTTTGAAATTAAATAACGAAACTAAGTTAAGACATGCTTAAAATAATAAATAAAAAACCTAGAACTACATCATGCTCGAATACAAATTTGGATGAGACGAGATACATGTATCTTAAGTGGTACGTGGCATTGTGTCCCGAGTGCAGACCATACTACCGTCCTACCGTCCATTCGGAATCGGCTATGGAATTTACGTCCGGGTTTCCATCCGATATACCACAAAAGGGAACACATATCCCGCTCATCCAACAATCAAATCATGCCTCAAACGACTCTCATGCAATTATATATCAAAAATAAATAAATAAACAAAAGAGATAAGTAAAAGGGTGCCCTCAGGTCTAACCTCTTTTGTCGTCTCAAGAAAGGGCGTTACACGTCCGTTGGAAGGGCGAATGATCCGATACTTTTCGATTGGTTTGCTCACTGTTTTTCCTCGTTGTTTTGATGCTCGGGCTGCTGTTTTAAGTCCGTTTCACCACCGTTTGGTCGCTGCGTTTCAGGTCACTGTTTTGGGCGTTTTTGGACTGTTTTGGGTGATTTTGGTGGTCTCGGGAGGTGCGTTTGAAAAGGTTTTTTGGGGAAACTTTTTGGGGATTTCTGGGATGGTTTTAAGATGGTTTTAGGACTTTTTGATGGGCTAAGGACGCAAAGAAACTGACCAGAACAGAAGCTTGAACGTGGCAGTTCACTAGTGCAGTGAAGCCGTTTTCAGGGGCTGTTTTGGCGCTGATTTGGAGCTGCTTTGGGGGTCTTTTTGCGGCACTTAAGGGCTGGAAATAAGGTTTATTTTAGGGTGTTTTAGGGCTGTGAATGGTGGTTAAAATTCGGCTAAGGAGGGGTGTGTTTCAGGCTTGGGCGTGAAAGGGTGTTGGTGAGGAAGGGGGATGCGGCAATTGGGTGGATTCTTTCTTCAGGGATGCGGCAATGGAGGCTTTTGTAGGATGCTTGGGCGGGTGATGGAGGCTTAGGAGAGTGCTTTAGGCGTGTGAGAGAGGTATGTGAGCTAGGGTAGTGAATGGGGTGAAGGTCTCTTTTTATAGGCAAAGGAGAGGAGGTTTCCCTATACGACTAGGAGAAGGATTTCTATTGATGGTGACATCTTTCTAATAAGGAATGCATCTCCTAATTAGGATTTGGGATTGGATTTGATTTGGTAATGATTTTATTTGATTTCTTTTATTTAGGTAAGGATTTTATTTGATTTAAACATGTGATTAATGTGTATATACCTAAATAAAGAGGGAATGGGCGTGAATTGCTTCTAATGGGCATGGGCTTTTTGGTTTGACTGTGGGTTGACTTGGGTTGACTTGGGTGTTTTGGGTTTGGTTTGGGTTTGGTTTGGGTTTTGGGCCCTAGGTAAGCTTTAAAACGGAAATCCAACAAGCAACCGAAGCTAAACAACTCAGATAAAATCCAACAAAATTCTAATTTCCAACTTTACCCTTCCAACATCTGTTTCCTCCCGCGACTTTCATGACTAAAGAAGTAGTTGCCTCAATACGAGACTCATCATCTCGGGCTGATATGCAAAAATGCAATGCCTACAGATATGTCTTTCCAGTGTGGAGATAGGGTGATTTTGAAGCTACAACCTTACAGTTCAGATCGTTGGCAAAAACACCAAATCAAAAACTCAGCCCACGCTATTATGGGTCGTATACCGTCCTAAAGAAAAATGGAGAAGTTGCCTACAAACTGCAGATACCTGAAGGGGCCATCATACACCCCGTTTTCCATGTTCCGCAATTAAAAGCATCAATTTCCCCAAACATGACTAGTCAACCTTTTATCAGTTTTCCTTACTGAAGAAATTGAATTGCGGGCGACACCGAAAGTAGTGAAGAATGTTCAAAAGTTACTTACTGGAAAATATGAAGGGCTGATTCAGTGGAAAAACCTTCCAGAATGTGATAGTTCGTGGGAGCTGGCAGATCACATTAAGACTCACTTTCCTTCAATTTCCCCTAACATGACTAGTCAGCCTTTT
>SKCR01014854.1:0-10545 GCA_019454045.1 Zanthoxylum bungeanum | reverse complement strand
GGTACTAGGACTGATTTGACTATTCAAATAAGGTCTGCGAATCTAGTTTAGTACCTAAAATACTATTTACTTGGTAATAGTGAAAAGGCCACCGATCTGTTAGCCCTATTCATGGTGAAGTAAGTGGGCCCATATCTAGCTAGGATAAATGTGAACATGAATATTTAGTGACCTTAACGGATGTGGCATCACGTTATGGTTATGTGTTTCTTTTGAAGAACACAAATACGAAACTTTGAGTTTCGACACGAAGTATACAAACAGATCGGCTGTAGTATTATGCCGCTGCGGTAAGACCGTATTGGTAAATACTTAAGCAGTAAGTTTCATACGTACATGAAAGAGTACGGTATTCTTTCATATGAGGACTCCTCCCGAGACACGTCAATTGACGGTGTGTCAGAACTAAAAACCAAGTTTTGTTGGACATGATTAGGTTTTTCGCGAGTCGCTCTGAGCAACTGTTTCCTTCAACAGGATATGTATTAACAGTGCAAAACTTATTTGGAATAAGGTTCCATGTAAATCTGTTTGACAGATATCATATAGGATATGAACAGGAAAGAAACGAGGTTTCTTATTCCTGATAATTTGGGTATGCCAGGCATAAAGTTTGGATGATACCAAACTAAGAACCCAAATTGGATTAGTGCCAATATAGGTTATCCTAAGGGAAACCATAAGTATAGTACTTATAAATCCCACATGAGAACAATGTGATTGTTGCTCACCATGCGGTTTTCCTGAGAGGAATACCGATATGCAGTGGTCAGTGGGAGGATAGTGATATTCAATGAAAATCGGAGTAATACTATTCATAGCACGAAGTCCTTAATGGAACACAAACAATTCATCTATGATGAATCTGTACCATTAATCTTCAAATACACAAGAATCGGGTAGATCGGATAGAGTCAGAAAACAACCTAGGGTATGGGTTTCTGATCTAACCTCATTAAGATGTCAATCTTATGAAGGTATATCCACCGACTACGTTTGAGGAAGTGATACAAGGTATCGACTCCCTGTTATGGCAAAGTGCCATGAGTCCGAAATGGATTCCATGTATAACGACTATTATGGATACTAGTTGTTGTACCACAAAGCATTGTGCCTATTGGTACATTATACGTCTTCAAGGAAGACATACATGGATGGCAACATACCAACGTACAAAGCTAGGCTTTTGACGGAAAGGTATCGTTATCAACATGTGTTAATAACGGTTCAACCTTTTACCTGTTGCCATGGTAAATCCATTTTGAAAATGCTTGTTGATAACTGCGTATTTCATTTATGAAATTTGACAGTTATAGATCGAAATCGCTTTCCTGAAAAGGAAACCTTTTGGAGGATGTTTACAACATCCTGACGATTTTGTATAACCGACAAACCAGGTTTGCGGGTTATTCGATCCATATTGGATCATTGCAAGCATAAGGTTCTTGGAACTGACGTTTTGAAATAATCATAATGGTTTATGATTTAACTCAAAACGAAATAATTCTTGTGTATATAAGGAGGTTAGTGGGAGAGGGCACTGACAATGAAATTCCCATAAAGCAATTGGTGAAAGCTTGGCTTTCATAGATATTCTTCATAAGAAATTCTCCGTAGAATTCTGGGGAGTAACAACCTTTATTCAAGGAATAAAGATCTACTGGGCTAGATTTAGAGTTGGTAAAACTCTCTGAGAAATTGTACATTTAAAATGTACTTGTATTGGTATCTCATACGCTTTGAGCATATGGAGTCACAATCGGTTCAATCCAAGGGATAGTCACTGGATTGAAGATTAAGAACATCTGTTAGTATCTGAGAGAACTAAAGATGTTGTCTTAAACTATGGAGATGGAGAACTTGAAGTGACTGGGATCACTACTGCAAGTTTCCAAACAATTAAAATACTACGGTACTATAAGTTTGAATAACAGGGACAGTGAGCTGGAAATCTTCCTAGCAAGATAACTGTTGCCGAATAAACAACGATTGCGGATTATTGCTGCAGCTGAGGCAGCAATAGAAGTCTTTTGGGTCGAAAGTGAATCTAATTAGATTAGATATAGTTCTGTTAGGAGCTGAGCTAGTGATGAGTGGTATTTATATCACTATTTCCCACTCATTTAACTTAATATTTTGTATAGTTTCTTGAGTTTTATGAACGTTTTGATGTGTTTTATTGTTATTTTGCAGATAAATAAAGTTTGGACAGCACTGGAGGCAATTTGGGGCAAAACCGGACAAAAAGCGTCGACAGGGATATTTTAGTCTTTTGCGCGTCGCGACGCTGGAACACTGCGCGCCGCGACGCCCAGCGTGAGCCGGATTTGCTAACATGCGCCTGGTCAACGGTCAACAATTTGAGAAGTTTTGACTTTGCAAAATTGCGCCGTGCCACGTGTCACCATCACAGCCGATCTACTAACATGCGCCGTGCTACGTGTCATCATCATATGCTGCCGACACTCAGACTTGACACGTGTCGCCTCGTCATCAGCCATGTCAGCGGTCAACAAGTCAACCTTGCCACGTGTCGTGCCACATCATCAGCCACGTCAGCAGGTCAACCAAGTCAACTTGCCACGTCAGCCTCAGCCAATCAGAGCATGACACGTGTCGACACGTGTCGCAATCCTATTGTGCCGACAAGTCAACAGTCAGCCGCCTCGCCACGTCATCGCCACGTCAGCATGACGTCATCACAATAATTGAGAATTAGCCGCCTTGACACATGTCGCTTGTACAGTCAGCCGCCTTGCTACGTGTCGCCGTATGATTGTGCCACGTCGACAAATGAGCGTCGCGACGCGCAACGCCTTGGCGTCGCGACGCGCGAACAGTGCCCGAACAGTAAATTATTTTTGCTATAAATAGGCCGCGAATTTTCAGTTTTTAAGTACACCTTTCTCTCTCTTGATTTCTCTCTCTAGAGAGAGTTTCTCTCTCTAGAATTTTTATTTTTATTTTTTAGTTTTTTTTATTTTTAGTTTTGTAAATAATTTTAATTACTTTTTGTAATAATAGTAATTTAATTTTTACTTTTTACTTTTTACAGTTTTTACTATTCACCATGTTGAAATAATTTCCTCAGCTAGGGTGAAAGGTAATTCTTTTACTGTTACTATTTAGATTAATCTCCCGTAAAAATAATATATCACTATTTAAAATTTGACTTAATAAGGGATACCGCTATATTGGTCGGTTGGTAATTTAATTTTAATCTGGTTTAAACCTGACTAATCAAGGATACCGCCAGACTGGTCGGTTGGTAAATTTATTTTTGGTTCCGCCTTAATGGCTGGTTGGACTTAATTTGACTTAATCAGGATACCGCCAGAATGGTCGGTTGGTAATATTCTCACAAGTTTATATAATATTTTATGGGAGATATCTAAATTAGTTGTAGTAAAAGTAATTCCTTTTACCTTAGTATTTTATTTTATTTTATTTTACTTTTCAGTATTTTTATTTTATGTATTTTATTTTTATAGTCCTAGTTATGTGTTAGTTAATAGGGGTTGTGATGACTTTTAATATCACCGGTTTATAAGAGATTATTTTTATATTTGGGTAATTTAAGGTTTATTTATTAAATCTTAAGCTTAATGCTTCTTGTTGTCTGATCACCATAAGATTGAAATGGTAAATCTAAAATGAACTAGACATAGGGATTTTAGGTTTCAGCCTTAGATTTAATAGCCCACGATCTTCCTTGAGGATAGATAACCCTTTAATAGATTTCCTTACAGGATAGGAATATACCTGTCGGGCGGGGGTAGCCATAATTGGAACTTAAACTTAATGAATCCAGGTAATGTGGTTGACATAGGAATATGGTTCAATTGGGTTATACTGGGTATTTGTAATTGACCATCGGAAGAGGCTTTTACATAATTTAGTGTTCCAGGTTAATGAACTGATTTATTACACAAACATAAAATAATCACTTCATCTTTTAAATGATATTAAAATAATTCACAACCTTAAGAACTTTGTGTCTTTTATTTTCCTTAGTATTTTCTTTTATCTTTTTATTTATTTATTTAGCAAATCTTCAAACAACCAAATCAATCAAGCAATCAATTTCATTCTCTCTTTTAATTAGATATTTGTAATTAAATAGATTCAATAATTAATAACAACAGTAGGAATTAAGTCCTCGTGGGATCGATATTTTTATACTACTTGAACGATACGTGCGCTTGCGTTATACGTGTGTGTTTACGCCGGTCAAGTTTTTGGCGCCGTTGCCGGGGACTTATATTTCTTGAGTTGTTAATTTTGAAGCTATCTAATTTACTTGTATCTAATTTTCTTTATTTTTATCTGTAATTTTTATTTCTTTCTTCTGTTTTCAGGTGACTTACAAATGGAACATTACTGGGAGATTGAAAGATTACGTGCTTTACAAGAAGATACACCTCACATCTGGGAGCAACAGTCCGGTTTTCTGAGGCCTGTTGTCGAGCCCAATGATTATCACTGGATGCCAGAACCAAGCAACACTACATTTGTTCAACAGAACGAAATGTGGAGATGTGACATATGTAATGGTGACCACCCAAGCGATTATTGCGAATACAACTACCATCCAGGGTGGCAGAACTATCAAGATCCTTCATGGTATGACGAACCATCACATTTCACAGAACCACATTTTTCATCTTATCCACCATCTTCCTTCGATCCTTACCAACAACCAGAACCATTAGAGGAAGATCAATTGATTCACATGTTCAAAGAACAGACAGCTCGATTTGATACACAAATTCAGAGTCAAACAGAATCCATACAAAGAATGACAAATCAGATCAGACAATTCACAGAAAACCAGAACTATATACTTCAAGATCCAGTTGCAGATGACACTGATGAAGCCTTCGAGTACCAATCATTTCACAATGACACGTCAACAGAGGAGGAGGCTGAGCAGTATCAACAACCAGAGGTATCAGTTCAGGAACTTGAACCGGCAAAGTCTCGATTTGATTTCTATTATTCAGATTCTGACGAGGATGAAGCTGAAACATTTGTACCAACTGCATCAAAAATTGAGGATAGAATTCTGAATCCTCAAAATGAAGATCTTGGAGATTCCATTGCACAAATGTTTGAAGAAGATCAACTTGAGCCAATCAATTCACCCGAATCAGAGGATGAAGACCTAATGTCTGACTCATCTTTTCATCCTCAGGTGGAACAAGAAGCAGAGCAAATGGAGGAGCAAATGTCTGAACTTAATAAAGATCCAGAGCATTCAGGAAAAACATCGCTGTTTTGGGGAGTACAAATCAAAGATATCACCCAGAAGCTTGACAGAATGGAACTTCCATTCCAAGTCAAACACCATACAAGACCTCCTAATTTTCTTTCTTTCTTTTCAGGTACCACTGGAGCAACAAAAGTTAAAAAGGTGGCACGAGCACTGAATGAGACAAAATTATTTTTGCCACTTTACCGTTGGAAGAGACCCTTCAAAAGCAACGCTCACGGGATTGTCTTTAATCGGACATCCAAAACGACATTGAAACCACCTTAACAGATGAATTTCAGTCACGTCTGGCTGAAGACGAAAAATTTAGCGCTAGCAGGGAGGCAACCCATGCAATTTGTTGTAATTTATTTTTCATATTTTGTGTGAACTTTTTAATTTTGTGTGTTAGTTTTGCAGGAAAAATAAAAACGGAATTTTTCAGAACAAGAAGGCAGTGCAAGCGGGATTTTCAAAATAAAAATTTGACAAAATCACGAAGATACAAAGTCAATCCAGAAGAGACGGCCGAGTAAGGAGTCATCTCTTGAGAGGCGTCCCTATGGATTTATCAGTTGCAAGACATGATTTTGCCAAAAAAAAAAAAAAAAAAAAAAAAAAAAAAAATCAGCGTCGCTACGCTGACTCAAAAACAGAACATAAGCAGAGGCACCACAGATCTCATTTTTATTCCTTCTTCTTCCTCAAACACCACGAAACCAGAAACCATCGCCCCACCACCAACCACCGCAAGCCAACCAACCGAGAGCCACGAAACCAGAAAGTCATCGCCAAGATCCACCCAAAGATCGCCGAGCCAAGAACAAACCGAAACTGAGCCGTGTCAAGCCACCATCCACCGCCAAACAGAGAACCACCACCTCGCCTGGATTAAAACAAGGCCGTGAACTATAGCCTTGACCTCCAACAAACCAATCACATCCACTGCAAAGAAACCAAGTCACACCATTGCCGGATCTCCAACCCAAAACCGCAAAAACCGACAAAGTCAACCCATCACCACTGCCGACCGAACCACTGCCAAGCCATTCTGTCAAGATCAAAGCTGACCTTCATCACCACACCAAGCCGAGCCCACTGCCGTGTCTTGCCGTGACTGCCAAAGCCGACCTCCGCAAGCCGAGATACTCCAAAACCGACCCATCACCCTCACTACCGAGAACAACCACACCCAAAACAACCAAGCAACCGAACCAATTGCTGAATCAGAAACTAAAATACGGTAATGATTTGATAAAAAATTGATTTGGTAATTGGGTAAATTGAAAAATTGAACTGTGGTGTGTTTGATTTGGAATTTTGAATTACGAAGGGTTGGATTGTGGATTAATTTGATTCGTAGATTGTGGGGGCGAAGAGTTGAATGGAGGTGTTTGTGGCATTTGGTAGATTTAGGTTGTATGGATAATCAAAAATTCTGGGGAGACTCTGTCGAATTTTTCTGAAAAATACCAAAGTTGGGATTTGATTGGTGATAATTTTTTAGGGTGAATTTTGGGGAAAGTTTGAGTTTTTAAAGGTGATTCTGCCAAAATTTTTAATGAAAAATGGTCAAATAGCAATTATGGTAAGAACCGTAATTTGGGCATAAATCTTAAAAGGTAATTTTTCCTGTAAAATTTCAGCTGATCAGGTATGATTTTCTACACTCTTCTTCTACTTTTTAAGACATTGGGGACAATGTCTCATTTAGGTTTGGGGGAGGGAATTAGTTGATTAATACCTTGTTTTTAGTTTGTATGTTGTTTTTTTTTTAGTTCAAAAATTTTCGAAAAATACAAAAAAAAATTGAAAAATTTTCAAAAATTACAAAAATATTTTGCATTTTTGTGTTTTTATTTTGACTAAAAAGGTGAAATTGGTAAGAGATAGCCGAGTAAGGAATTTCCGCTCCTGAGACGTATCTCAAACCTATTTCAAAACTAGTTAATTTTTGTTTATTTCCTTTTAATTATTTAATTTGTGAATTCTCCATAAATCTGACTAAAATGAATCTTCATATGTTCAGTTGACAGGTATTATGAACTTACATGGACATACGGACATGAGCTAAAATTGAAAAGTTTGTAATATTCCGTGCTATAGTTTAATTGGAGGAAGCATCTCTAAATAGTGATGGAGTAAAAAAAAAAAAAAAAAAAAAAAAAAAAAAACGTCAGAGATCCGAGTTATTAAGTCTGTAAGGGTGTTTTAATACCTAGTGCCCTAAAACCAACTGGTTTGGGAGTCATTGGCCCAAAGCTCGTTACATGGATCGAAGATGCTGCAAAAAAATATATATATATCTGAAGTCTGAGTAATTAAGTTCGTAGGGGTGTCTTAACACCTGGTGCCCTAAAGCCAACTGGTTTGGGAGCCACCGACCCAAAGCTCGCTACATAGACGGAAGGTATTGTATATAAATAAAAAATAGAGAAAAAAAAAATCAAAAAAAAAAAAATCAAAAAAATCAGAAAATTATTCCATTGCTACAAAAAGGTGTGAAATCTGATAGAACTTTAGGACAAAAATATTACTCTCTTATCAACTGCACTTATGACTGTTGTGGGCAAAAAAAAAATGAGTGATTAATATTCTGTTAGCTGTGTATATGGAGAATGGTAAAAATAAACGGAGATTTTACTTATTCGGTAATTTAGAAAGAAACAAAACAACTAATAACTTGGAGTAGAATTTTCACCTGATTAGTCACTAATTTCTTTATTCTCTTTTCGCTTGTCTTTTTGCTTTTGTGTGCATTAGTTTTAACTAACTTTTTACTTTTGTAAAATGTTTGTGGGTATCATTGCTGTAAACCCTCACGAGACTACACTCGTCCACTAGGGACACCTAGGGGTTTAAAGGCTTGTTGCATATGCTAAATGCAACCGTGATCCCTACGAAAATGGCTTAGTTAAATTTTGTTATGTTATTTTGTATTTTGCTCGAGGACTAGCAAAATGTTAGGTTTGGGGGTGTGATGAGTGGTATTTATATCACTATTTCCCACTCATTTAACTTAATATTTTGTATAGTTTCTTGAGTTTTATGAACGTTTTGATGTGTTTTATTGTTATTTTGCAGATAAATAAAGTTTGGACAGCACTGGAGGCAATTTGGGGCAAAACCGGACAAAAATGCGTCAACAGGGATATTTTAGTCTTTTGCGCGTCGCGACGCTGGAACACTGCGCGCCGCGACGCCCAGCGTGAGCCGGTTTGCTAACATGCGCCTGGTCAACGGTCAACAATTTGAGAAGTTTTGACTTTGCTAAAATGCGCCGTGCCACGTGTCACCATCACAGCCGATCTGCTAACATGCGCCGTGCCACGTGTCATCATCATATGCTGCCGACACTCAGACTTGACACGTGTCGCCTCGTCATCAGCCATGTCAGCGGTCAACAAGTCAACCTTGCCACGTGTCGTGCCACATCATCAGCCACGTCAGCAGGTCAACCGAGTCAACTTGCCACGTCAGCCTCAGCCAATCAGAGCATGACACGTGTCGACACGTGTCGCAATCCTATTGTGCCGACAAGTCAACAGTCAGCCGCCTCGCCACGTCATCGCCACGTCAGCATGACGTCATCACAATAATTGAGAATTAGCCGCCTTGACACGTGTCGCTTGTACAGTCAGCCGCCTTGCTACGTGTCGCCGTATGATTGTGCCACGTCGACAAATGAGCGTCGCGACGCGCAACGCCTTGGCGTCGCGACGCGCGAACAGTGCCCGAACAGTAAATTATTTTTGCATAAATAGGCAGCGAAATTTTCAGTTTTTAAGTACACCTTTCTCTCTCTTGATTTCTCTCTCTAGAGAGAGTTTCTCTCTCTAGAATTTTTATTTTTATTTTTGTTTTTTTTATTTTTAGTTTTGTAAATAATTTTAATTATTTTTGTAATATAGTAATTTAATTTTACTTTTATTTTTACAGTTTTTACTATTCACCATGTTGAAATAATTTCCTCAGCTAGGGTGAAAGGTAATTCTTTACTGTTACTATTTAGATTAATCTCCCGTAAAATAAAAATAATATATTCACTATTTAAAATATTGACTTAATAAGGGATACCGCTATATTGGTCGGTTGGTAATTTAATTTTAATCTGGTTTAAACCTGACTAATCAGGATACCGCCAGACTGGTCGGTTGGTAAATTTATTTTTGGTTCCGCCTTAATGGCTGGTTGGACTTAATTTGACTTAATCAGGATACCGCCAGAATGGTCGGTTGGTAATATTCTCACAAGTTTATATAATATTTTATGGGAGATATCTAAATAGTTGTAGTAAAAGTAATTCCTTTTACCTTAGTATTTTATTTTTATTTTTATTTTACTTTTCAGTATTTTTATTTTATGTATTTTATTTTTATAGTCCTAGTTATGTGTGTTAGTTAATTAGGGGTTGTGATGACTTTAATATCACGGTTTATAAGAGATTATTTTATATTTGGGTAATTTAAAGGTTTATTTATTAAATCTTAAGCTTAATGCTTCTTGTTGTCTGATCACCAATAAGATTGAAATGGTAAATCTAAAATGAACTAGACATAGGGATTTTAGGTTTCAGCCTTAGATTTAATAGCCACGATCTTCCTTGAGGATAGATAACCCTTTAATAGATTTCCTTACAGGATAGGAATATACCTGTCGGGCGGGGGTAGCCATAATTGGAACTTAAACTTAATGAATCCAGGTAATGTGGTTGACATAGGAATATGGTTCAATTGGGTTATACTGGGTATTTGTAATTGACCATCGGAAGAGGCTTTTACATAATTTAGTGTTCCAGGTTAATGAACTGATTTATTACACAAACATAAAATAATCACGTCATCTTTTAAATGATATTAAACTAATTCACAACCTTAAGAACTTTGTGTCTTTTATTTTCCTTAGTATTTTCTTTTATCTTTTTATTTATTTATTTAGCAAATCTTCAAACAACCAAATCAATCAAGCAATCAATTTCATTCTCTCTTTTAATTAGATATTTGTAATTAAATAGATCAATAATTAATAACAACAGTAGGAATTAAGTCCTCGTGGGATCGATATTTTTATACTACTTGAACGATACGTGCGCTTGCGTTATACGTGTGTGTTACGCCGGTCAACTAGGCGTCAGCACAAGCTAAGGAATTAAAGGTCTCATCGACGATCCAGATATATACTTCTATATCATCTGATTCGTTCGATCATACATCGTGGCGAGTGCTGATCGTTGTGTAAATCGCGTCAGACGATAATTAAGCAAATCCGCTGACGAAAACCTTTCCTCAGCAATT
>SKCR01014853.1:0-10547 GCA_019454045.1 Zanthoxylum bungeanum | reverse complement strand
TGTCCAGTCTCGATAATACTACGGCTAGGGATATTTAATGATTAATCCTTCGTGGACTGATACTGTCTCATATCATCTCAATCCAGGAACTAATCATAGGGACCCTCTCTCATTTATATATCTAAGGTGATCTAATCACAAATGATGAGAGTGCAATTTCCTTGTCACATAGTTAATTTGCTACAACAACACAATGATCTGTGCAAATAGTGACGCTATGGGTCATATTATCCAACAGACTACCATGAGGGTCGAGAGGAGGGGATGCCATTTCAAGCAAGAGCATTGGGAGTTTCTAGTTTACTCATGAATAATAGTTATTTAAATTTGAACAATGTGTTATTCATTTATGGTTTTCGCAGAATTTGATTTATGTTTATAAACTTTTGGGTGATGATGGTTATTCAATTCTTTAATAGCAATTTGGTTATTATTGGTATAAATGGATTAACTATATACACAGGAAAACCAGAAAATAACTTGTATGTTTAAGACCGTTAACACATAGGTCACTGCTCAACGCTGAAATGTTTAAGGTTGAGAAACCTAAAACTAAACGGCCAAAGATTTCTCACGATGACACATATCTATGGCATCTTATACTTGGTCACATTAACCTTGACTGGATAAATAGATTGATAAAGAACGGAGCCTTAAACCAGTTAAAGCTCGGGACTCTACCAGTTTGTGAATCCTGTTTATGAGGAAAAATGACCAAGAGACCTTTTACTGGAAAAGGTTTAAGAGCCAGTCAACCACTTGAGCTAATATATTCGGACGTTTACGGACCGATGAATGTAAGAGCACGAGGTGGTTATGAATACTTCATCATATTCATTGACGATTATTCAAGATATTGGTATGTCTACCTAATGCATCACAAATTAGATACCTTTGAAAAGTTCAAAGAGTATCATGCTAAGGTTGAGAACCAATTAGGTAAGACAATCAAAACTCTACAATCAGATCGTGGAGGGGAATACCTCGACAAAGATTTCGAGGAATTCTTAGTTGAGCATGGGATAATATCCCAGCTCACAGTGCCTGGAACACCACAACAAAATGGTATTGATGAGATCTATGTTTAGTTATAGCTCACTACCTAGTTCATTTTGGGGATATGCTCTGCAAACCGCAATGCATATCCTTAATGTAGTTCCATCTAAGTCTATTCCTAAGACTCCCTTAGAGTTATGGAATGGTCGTAAACTAGTTTACGACATTTCCGCATATGGGGGTGTCTTGCACATGTGCTGAAGAATAAGACTAAAAATTTGGAGCCACGTTCTCAGGTGTGCCTATTTGTAGGCTATCCTAATGAGACTAGGGGTGGATTCTTCTACATTCCGAATGATAACAAAGTGTTTGTATCAAAAATGCTACGTTTCTAGAGAAGGACTATATGAGGGAGTTCAAACCTCGAAGTAAAGTGTTGCTCGAGGAGTTACTTGCTGGATGGACCAACATGCCATCATCAACGAAACTTGACAAATACATAGCACCTTCGACATCTGATAGTTAGATGTAAGCTCGTCAGAATGATCTACCGCCTAGACGTAGTGGAAGGGTTGTACGACAACCTGATCGCTACTTAGGTGTTGGAGAGGCATAAGTTGTCGCATCCAACGATGGCATAAATGATCCATTGACCTACAGTAGTGCAATGGATGATTCTGACAAAGAGAAATGGCTCAAAGCCATGAACCTAGAGATGAAGGCCATGCACTCTAACTCGTTCTGGGAACTTCTAGACCAACCTCATGGGGTGAAATCCATAGGTTGTAAGTGGATATACAAAAGGAAGACGAGATCAGATGGGAAGGTACAGACCTTCAAGGCTAGACTAATGGCCAAGGGTTATACCTAGAAGAGGGAGTTGACTATGAGGAAACTTTCTCGCCAGTAGCCATGCTTAAATCCATCTGCACTTTTCTATCCATTGCCGCATATTATGACTATGAAATTTGGCAAATGGATGTCAAGACTGCATTCTTGAATGGAAATCTTGATGAAAGTATCTATATGATACAACCAGAGGGGTTCATCGCCCAAGGTCAATAATAAAAGGTTTGCAAGCTGCAAAGGTCCATTTATGGACTCAAGCAGGCATCTCGATCTTGGAATATAAGATCTGATATAACGATCAAGTCTTATGATTTTGAGCAAGATGTTGATGAGCATTGTGTATACAAGCGCGTCATTGACGGGAAGGTGGTTTTTCTTGTTTTATACGTCGATGATATTTTACACATTGGGAATGATGTAAAGATATTATCAGACGTGAAAACCTGGCTAGCTAACCAATTCCAAATGAAAGATTTGGGAGAGGCCAATTATGTTCTTGTGATTCAGATACTTTGGGATCGCAAGAAATGAATGTTAGCTATGTCTCAGGCATCCTATATCGACAAGATCCTTGTGCGATTTGGGATGCATAATTGCAAGAAAGGAAATCTGCCTTATCGTCATGGAATTCATTTGTCAAAGGAACAGTCTCCTAAGACACCTCAAGATGTTGAGGAAATGAGACATATCCCATACGCCTCAGCAGTTGGTAGTCTCATGTATGCTATGTGTAGGACACAGAAATGGACGACGCATGCTGTTCCAGGCTCGCGGCCCGGTTGGGAGTACGGAGTAGCCCGCGGGGGACTAAACCGGAGAATAATGGAGTCGCCACCCGGTGTGAACGGGGAAAATGATTTAAGGCCGCTATAGACAACAGAACTTGACGACGATTTTCTAGGCTCACGGCCTAGTTGGGAGTACGAAATAACATGAAGTCACCACCCGGTGTGAACCGGGACAAAGATTTAAGGCCGCACTCACCCCTCGCAAGGGAAGACCTCAAACCGTTGGGTTCGGAATGGACCCTTACTTATGTCACTTGTGATGATATAATTTGTGCAATGAATCAACCAAGTCTACTCAATAATCATGCTCAAGGGTACTTAGATCTAACATGCTTTCATCCAAATAACTCCACGCAATGTAACACAACGAGGATATTGAACCATTAAATCAACATGTATGAATCATTACCCAAGCACATCATAAACTAATATTATGCATAAAGAACAACCTAAATATGCTTTAACAAATAAATATCAAACAAAATTAAACCATGGTTTAAATAATAAACGAATAGCCTAAAGACTATAACATGCTCAAATACAAATTTGGCTTGATTAGGAATGCAAAAATATTTAATTGTTATGATTGATTTTAATTAGGCATGACATCTTTTTAATTTAGTATGTGATTTTGTTTGGTTAGGAAGTTAATATATTTGATTTATCTTTATTAGGCATGATTATAGTTTATTTAATTGGTAAATGGTTTAAATATTTTATTTAATTCAATGTTTAATTTAATTAAATTGGGATGTGTTTTATGGGCTTTGAGGGGCTAATTGGGCTGGGGCGCGAGGCTAGCAGCAAAACCAGAAACACCGACGCCGTTCGAACGCCAATTCGAACGCTACACGAACATCCGCAATCTACCTGACTTTCGAACGAAGTAACGAACGCAGCACTAACGAAGACAGTGAACTTGTGAAATGAACTTGATGAAATAATTATTCTGAATTTCCCCTTCCGACCTCCGTTTCCCGCAATATCCTTAGCTAAAAAGGTAGTGCCTCCAATTGAGACTCATCATCAGGTTTCACATGCGAAAATGCAATGCCTACAATCGCCCCCACTTTGATGGGACTTGTGCAGTGTGTGACTTTGAACAATCCTATCAAAGTTATGCAATGCGTTTTCACTTACCTGGCTCGGCTGCTGCTCGAGCTGGGTTGGTGCTGCAGCGGACCTCGATCCTGGGACGCATCCCAATAACTACATCCGACAACGGGGGCACCTCGACCCTGGGCACCTCGACCCAACACCGCTGACTATAGGGACCTCGCCCTCGAACTGATGATGTAGTGGGTACCTCGACCTTGGGCACATCGACCCGGAACTACAACTGACAACGGGGGCACCTCGACCCTGGGCACCTCGACCCAACACCGCTGATTATAGGGACCTCGCCCTCGAACTGATGATGTAGTGGTACCTCGACCCTGGGCACCTCGACCCGGAACTACAACTGACAACGGGGGCACCTCGACCCTGGGCACCTCGACCCAACACCGCTGATTATAGGGACCTCGCCCTCGAACTGATGATGTAGTGGGTACCTCGACCCTAGGCACCTCGACCTGGAACTACAACTAACAACGGGGGCTCCTCGACCCTGGGCACCTCGACCCAACACCGCTGACTATAGGGACCTCGCCCTCGAACTAATGATGTAGTGGGTACCTCGACCCTGGGCACCTCGACCCGAAACTACAACTGACAACGGGGGCCTCGCCCTCAAGCTGATATGGGCCTCGCCCTCGAGCCGACATGATATGGGCCTCGCCCCAAGGTGAAATGGGCCTCGCCCCTTGGGACTCATCCCAAAAACTGAAATTGCGCTGACGCTGCTTGGCTCATTTCTGCCGCTTTCTCCTTTCTTCAAACCTGCGAACACAAAACAGAAACAAACACGAAGAGAATACAGTGTTACGTGTATGCATAAATGATTTCTTATTCCGTTGGGTTAGGTCTTCTGCTAATTCCCGTGGTGACTGCTCGGTCTTCTCCCCCTTGTTGGACAATTATGACCCGTAGCGTCACTATTTGTACAGATCACGGTGTTGTTGTACAAATTAACTATGTGACAAAGGAGATTGTACTCTCATCATTTGTGATTAGATCACCTTAGATATATAAATGAAGAGAGGTCCCTATGATTAGTTCCTGGACTGAGAATGATATGAGACAGTATCAGTCCCCGAAGGATTAATCATGAAATATCCCTAGTCGTAGTATTATCGAGACAGGACATCGATAATGCGGAATAGGCCAGTATTGCACTTGTGCGCGTTGTGAGGGCACAACGGCATAGTTCTCATATATATAAGTATAGGATACTTATGCAAGTGTGATAGGAGGTTGTGTTTCACCGATGGTACGGGGAACAGCTTCGTTCTGGATAGACCCCTCGGAATCCCATTGGTATTATGACTATGTGTCTATGGGAGGCCGAAATCAAGGTAGGTGTGTGTATAGTCTTAACCTGAGACTTGCATCGCTAATACTTGCGATAATCGGTAGACTTTGGTCTTTGTGGTACAGGGCTTTAACCGGTTCTGCGTACACCACTTCTGGGTTATCAGAGAGTCGTAGTGTATTGGGTGTGATGTCGAGACGGAAGTATCACTTCAGTCATAGTGGAGATGATGTCACGCAGGATACGGTATTAGTGCTCTTAAGTGCTGGCCGCCATCGGGATATTATGACAAGGTCATGTATATCTGATTATAGAGACTAGTTACCAGACATCCGACATGTGCTTCGGACGGGCCAGACACTTATCCAGCCCCAGCCCTAGCACGTGACTATCCGATACTGGGCCGATATACACAATACTACGGTATACTAGGCTTGATACAGATCTATATATTCCTGTAAGAATATTTCTGGAGAATTGGGTAGGCATGGCGCTTTGCTAGAAGCCAACCTTGTCTTGTAAATCGGTATAAACGTAGTACGAGGTACTTACATGTTCGGATAGTCCGACGACCGTATTTACTGCCAACATATCCGGGGATCTCATGGGTCGCTTCCTGAAGATTCACCGATGATGTATGACTCGCACTTTAATTAATCTGGGATTAATTAGAGAGAGAGAAAATTAATCTGGGATTAATCACGGAGATATTTTATCTGGGATAAAATATTAATAGAAAGAGAGAGAATTTAATCTGGGATTAATCACGGAGATATTTTATCTGGGATAAAATATTAATTAAAGAGAGAGAACGATTAATTTAGAATTAATCGATAAAATAATATATTTGATATATTATTAGAAATTGGATTTCGACGCGGAATTAAAATTAGATTTTAATTCGGGTGAACGAATTAATTTAGAATTAATTCGTTAGCGACGTGAATAGTGAATTCGCTAGGCGTAATCATTTAATTACGACGCGACGTAAAATTCATTAATTTGGAATTAACGAACCCGAGCCCGGGATTATTTGCGAGCGCATTCGCATTTTGAATTCGAGTGCGGCACGCAAGTCAAATCGAGCGTCAAATCGCAAGTCACATCAAGCGTCAAATCAAATGTCACTTTGAGTGATGTGACAAGTTGTCACTTGATTTGAGTGATTGATGTGGTAGTTGAAAAGCATTAATTGCTTTTTGCTTTTTGACTTTTAATAAATGAAAATGTTTTATGTATTTGATTTTTGTTTTTGGAAAATAAAAATAAATATATAAGTAATACATTTTCTTTTATTTTTCTCTCTCTCACTTTTCGGTTTTCAGAAAAAAATTTTCCCCCGCTTTTTTCCCTCTTCTCCTTCACGGTTTTGGAGCCGTTTCTTCTTCTTCTTGTTCTGGTTTGACCGAAAAAAAATGAGAAGCAAGGATGAAGATAGAGGTGCTAGCACACTCATGAGTCTTCCTAAGGCGATAGGGCAGTGAACTTGTGAGCTTGGATTATTTTGGAGCTTGAAGCTTTGAGCTTCCATGGAGTCATCAATGGCCGATCATGGAGGAGACCACCACCACCAAAACCGAGCAGTCCACTGCATGAGGAAGCCACTGCCGAGCTTGGAGGGAGGCAAAAATGGATTTTGTTCTTCGCATCTCAAACCCATCAATGTGAGTATGTATTCCGCCTTACTCCTTTGTGTATTCATACGAATTTTATGCTTATAAATGATACTTGGGACTTGATTGAAACTCAACAATGGTATCTTGAGCTATTGGTTGCATAAAACGAATTTAGGGTTCTTGAGCAAAATTTGGGGCTTTTTGATTTAAGCATGATTTTGACAAATTGTTTGTTTAAGAATGCATGTATATGGATAACTTAGAGTTATATGTAATCAATTTGATGAAAAAAATTAATTGGATTGATTTTCCCCAATTTGCTTAATGTTGGCCAAAACTTTAATTTGGGTAAACTTGATTTTTAGCATGTTTAATGAAATTGGATGAATTAGAATGCTTAAATGTTGTTTTAATTGATGATTGATTAGATCAATTTGATGAAAAAGTGTTTGGAACAATTTTCCCCAATTTGCTTATTGTTGGCCAAAATTGAAATTTGGGTAAATTTGATTTTGAGCATGTTTAATGAAATGGATGATGATTTAGAATGCTTAAAGTATGTTTAATTGAGGATTGATTGGATCAATTTGTTGAAAATTAGTTTGGAACAATTTTCCCCAAATTGCTTTGGATGGCCGAATTTGGCAAGCTCCCTAATGTCTTGGATTTTTGATTTTTTGTTCATTGGATGACTTAGAAATCATTTGGGGATGTTGAATTTATGTTTGATTGGGTTCAATTGGTTTGAATTTGATTTGGGCATTTTTTCCCCTTATGGCCGAGACTTTAGCATGTATTAATTGGGTTTGATTTTGATCAAATTATGTTGGACATGATTAATTGATGTTAAGCATGATTAATTGGACAAATTTCATGTTTTGGAAACTTTGATTTGGGTAATTAATAATGCTATACACTTTAGGTAATTTAATTGAAAATTTGGAATTTTTGGAATTAAATTATTGGGCTTAAAATTGGATTTGGGCTTTTAAAGTTGTTATTGGGTTTATTGGACTTTGTTGTACAAAGTTGGTTTAGGCCAAAATTGGTTGGATCCAATTAGGCCCAAAACCGCTTCCAAAAGGCACAAATACGACTAATGAACCTTTAACGTTTAATTGGGCCTAAATTAATTTATGGGCTTATGAGGTAACTCCCGGATTGGATTTTGGTTATTCGGTTTCACTCGAGTTGACCAAAAGTCCACGCCTCAAGAAATTAATTAAAAGCCCATTGGACTTTAATTAAATTAATATTGGATATTATCGGGCTTTGAGACCCGTAACGATTAAATTTGGAATTTAAGTCGTAAAGGTTTATTTTATAAAGTGTAATATTTAATTTGGAATTAAATAATCAATTAATTAGAATTAAATACGTATTAAATTGGATTTAATTATGTAATTTAATTTAATTTGAGAAATCGTACTTTGAGTACGTGTTCGCAATACGAGTTTGACTCGAACAAAATCAAATCTTTGTTTGAACATTGGATGATCACTAATTATCAGATTAATTAATTTTGATTAGATTGATTGATAACATGCTTGTATGAATACATGGTTGTGATGCATGAATAATGTATATCGGATGGATATTAGTCGGGTGGGGCGATTATGGAAATTGTAATAAATTTGATTTATTAATTGGACCTGCGAGTCCAGCCTTATCTCTTATTTCTTTGTATTCTCTTCTCACCTATTCCCCTCAATGTAAATGAGGTTTCTATAGAAGTGTAGTGTAACGGGTAGAAGTAAATACATGTGTAGCTTTGGAGAGAGAAAATGAGAGATTTGATCTAGGATCAATGTAAAGTATCCATCCGCATATCATTATTATTTTATTTCATATGCGCTTTATTATGTGTTTAGAATGCATGTTTAAGGGTGTATGATGATGAGACCTTAACAAAGATAATAAATTGGTAGCCAATTGCACGCGAAAAACCCTCGCTCAATATCAAGTGTTTTTCCTTCCATTGAGTGATTCTCACTCAAGATCCGAGATTGGCATTGGGTTGTTGGCCAAAGTCAAGCCCTTTGTCCGTCAAAGATGTGTTTGAATCACGAGAGAGTTTTGTTCCATATCTGTGTCTTGTCCAAGTTGTGGTTTGTTGGCCAAAGTCAAGACCACTTCTTGTCCATCGACATTGATTACGAAGCTTTCCATGGTCAATGGGTCGCGCTTGACTGGGATCACTAGGTTTGTTGTGCCAAGCCAAGGCTTAGTTGATTCAGAGGAAAAAGGTTAGGTAATACATTGGATGTATTGGCATATATAAGATATATGTTTAGGATTTGGATATCCGCCTACTGGATCTAGGAATTGGATGAGATCCAATTGATTTTCGAGATCTACCTAGTTAATTATCATACAATTTGTTGGCCAAAGTCAGATTGTGTGATATTTAACGGGATCCTAGCCCACTAGGAAACACGGTTTCCCGAGTACTCGACAGAGGGTTAGAGGCTCGCCGAAAAATAGTGGGAGGCAAGAATTGAATTTGCAATACTCGTTCAATTACTCGCCATACGCGCTCAATCACAAATTATTTCGTCGTTAGATTAAATGTTAGTTGGACTAATATTTAAATTGTTGTTTTAATAAGCAGTTGGACTGTATTATATTTGATTATATATAATTGGATTATATTAATCCTATTTGAATTAATTAATTTCGATTTACAGTTGATTTTATAATTGGATTATAGTAATCAATGTAATTGAGGTTAATTAATTTAAATTATGTTTGATTATATAGTTGGACTATTATAATCATTATAAGAAATAGTACCACAAATCGTTGATTAAATAGTTGGACTATTAGAATCAAGATATAATTGAAAGATTGACATTTAAAACATAATCCTGGGGAAAATGTGTTTAAATGGTTTAATTTTCAAATTGGGAATAAAGTTTCAGGATGGTCATGGAAATTAATAGTTATTTTATTTGATAAAATAATATATTAAGCTTGTAGCGCAAGGCGCACCTTAATTCGATATTCCAGAAACACAAGGCTTGGCCAAAGGCTTCTGGAATGTTGAAACAGGCAAAGGTAAAATCATTATAATCTTCTGGGAAGATAAATGACATATCCTAAGAAGGAATAGAAGACGAGCAAGGCTCTGACTTCAAATATGATTGTCATAATATGTTCACAACTAGTATTGAAATTGGATTTTAAATACTTAGTGTGGTACATAAAATATATTGATGTTCAGAATCTGTTTTGAACAGGATACTGACTTCAATAGAGATTTATCTGCGAATTGGAAACAGGACGAAAGTCGCTGTGTTTTAACCGTAGATACCTGAATTTAGGAACTACCTTCGGGTTAGTACTTAATTTAGAAACTGTTATAATGTAGCTAGTTTGACTAGAAACATTATCTCTATATCGCGTATAACCCGCTGCGGGTGTACCTTTATATTCTAGAACACTAAAGTGTTTCATTATATAAAGATGATATTGAGATAAACACATTAGATGTGAATAACAGGATTTATATTTTGAATATAAATAATATCTCAAATATATAACATGACAAATAAATAGCTCAAATTGATTTGATCAGTTAAGAAACTTAATTGTGGCATAGTTGTCAGGGACACTGATAAACAAGAATCGTATATCCGCACTTTTGAAGAGCGGATACCAGGACTGATTTGATTCCATTCAAATAAAGTCTATGAATCTAGTCTATTTGGGCAAAGTGCCTAAAAAACTATTTACTTGGTAAAAGTGTAAATGTCACCGATCTGTTAGCCCTACTTCATAGTGAAGCAAGTGGGCCCATGTCTAGGTAGGCTAGATATGGATATGAATATTTCGTGACCTGTACGGATGTGGCATCGCGTATGGTTATGTGTTTCTTTTGAAACA
>SKCR01014852.1:0-10468 GCA_019454045.1 Zanthoxylum bungeanum | reverse complement strand
TGGGAATGCTAAGCATATGTTTGGATGATACCAAACAAGAACCCAATTGGATAAGTGCCAATTGTAGGTTATCCTAGAGAAACCAAAGTATAGTACTTATACAACTCACTTGAGAAAATGTAATTGTTGCTCACCATGCGGTTTTCCTAAAAGGAATACCGATGAAAATCGGAGTATACTGTTCAAGGCACCAAGTCCTTAATGGAACATGAACAGTTCATCATGGATGAAACTGTACTAGTAATCTTTGAATACACAAGAACCGTGTAAGTCGGAGAGAGTCAGAAAACAACCTGGGTATGGGTTTCTGATCTCACCTCATAAAGATGTCAATCTTATTGGGGAATACGAACTGACTACGTATGAGGAAGTGATACAAGGTATCAACTCCCTATCATGGCAAAGTGTCATGAGTCCAAAATGGATTCCATGTATATCACCTATTTTTGGACACTAGTTGTTGTACCGCAAGGCATTGTGCCTATTGATACTATATAAGTCTTCAAGGAAGACATACGTGGATGGCAACATACCAACGTACTAAGCTAGGCTTGTAGCGGAAAGGTATCGTTATCAACATTGTGTTGATTACAATGAAATCTTTTACATGTTGCCACGTTAAAACCATTTGGATAATGCTTGCTAATGCTGCATGTTTCATTTATGAAATATGGCAGCTGAACCAAAAAATCGCTTTTCTGAAAAAGGAAATCTTTTGGAGGATGTTTACAACATCCTGACGGTTTTTTCGTATCAAAAATAGCAAACAAGGTTTGCAGGTTATTCGATCCATAGAGGGATTGAAGCAAGCATTAGGTTCTTGGAATTATCGTTTTGATGTAATCATAATGGTTTATGATTTAATTCAAAACAAAATGATTCTTGTGTATACAAGGAGGTTAGTGGGAGCGCACTGAAAGTGACTGTCCTAAATAATAATGATATATCATTTATTGGAAATGATATTCCCATATTACAATCGGTGAAAGCTTACCTTTCATGAAAATTCTCCGTAAAATTCTTGGGAGAAACAACCTTTATTCAAGGAATAAAATCTACTGGGATAGATTTAAAGTTGTTAACATTCTCTGAGAGCTCGTACATTGAAAAATGTACGTGACCTGGTGTCTCATACGCTTTGAGCATATGGAGTCACAAACAGGTCAATCCAAGTGATAGTCACTGGATTGATATTAAGAACATTCGTTAGTATCTTAGAGAACTAAGGATGATGTCTTAAACTATGGAGAATGAGAACTTGAAGTGACTGGGATCACTGCTGTAAGTTTCCTAACCGATAATAAAACCGGTACTATACAGTTTGAATAACGGTACAGTGAGCTGGAAATCTTCCAAGCAAGATGTTGTTGCCGAATAAAGAACAAATGCGGGTTATTGCTGCGGCTGAGGCAGCAATAGAAGCCATCTGGGTCATTAACAAATCTAATTAGATTAGATATAGTTCTGTTAGCAGTTGAGCTAGGCTACAGTGCAGAATAAAGAATTAATGGTCTCATCAACGATCCAGATATATACTTTGACTATTCATCTGATTCGTTCAGATCATACATCCCGGCGATATGATGATCGAATAAATTGCATCAGACGATAATCATACAAATCCGCTGACGAAAGCCTTTCCTCAGCAGTTTGAGCGAACCGTACATAGTTCAGGTGTAAGACACTCGAGTGACTGGCTATAGGCCAAGTGGGAGATTGTTGGACAGTTATGACCCATAACGTCACTATTTGTATAGATCATGGTGTTGTTGTACAAATTAACTATGTGACAAGGAGATTGTGCTCTTATCATTTGTGATTAGATCACCTAGATGTATAAATGATAGGCGGTCCCTATGACTAGTTCCTGGATTGAGATGATATGAGACAGTATCAGTCCTCGAAGGATTAATCATTAAATATCCCTAGTCGTAGTATTATCGAGACTGGACATCGATAATGCGGAATAGACTAGTATTGCACTTGTGCGCGTTGTGTGAGCACAACGACATAGTTCTCATATATTTAAGTATTTGATACTTATGCAAGTGTGATAGGAGGTTGTGTTTACCGATGGTGTGGAAACAGCTTCGCTCTGGATAGACCCCTCGGAATTCCATTGGTAGTATGACTATGTGTCTATGGAAGTCCGATATCAGGGTAGGTGTATTTGGTCTTAACCTGAGACTTGCATCGCTAATACTTGGGACAATCAATATGCTTTGGTTTTGGTCGTCCTGGGCTTTAACCGGTTCTGTGTACGCCTCTGCTGGGTATATCGAGAATCGTAGTGTATTGGGTGTGATGTCAAGACGGAAGTATCACTCCAGTCATAGTGGAGATGATGTCACGTAGGATACGGTACTAGTGCTCTTAAGTACTGCAGTCATCGGGATATTATGACTAGGTCATGTATATCCGATAATAGAGACTAGTTACCAGACATCCGACATGTGCTTCATACAGGGCAAACACATTCCAGGCCCAGGCCTAGTACGCGACATTCGATACTGGATCGCAATACACAATACTACGTAGACTACGTCTGACATAGATTATATATTCCAGTAAGAATATTTCTGGAGAATTGGGTAGGCACGGTGCTTTGCTAGAAGCCAACCATGTCTTGTAAATCGGTAAGCACGTGGTACGAGGTACGCACGTATTTGGATAATCTGATGACCGTATTTACTGCCAACATATCCAGGGATCTCTTGGGTAGCTTCCCAAAGATTCACCGATGACAGTTGATTTAAAGTAAAATTAATCTGGGATTAATTAAGAGAAAGAATTAATCTGGGATTAATTAAAGAAGAAAATTAATCTGGGATTAATTGAGGGATTATTTAATTTGGGATTAAATGTGTTCGGAAGAGAGAGAACGCGATTAATTTGGAATTAATCGGTAAAATAAATTTAATGGTTAAATTTGATTTTTCTATTTAATTTATTCATATGGGCTAAAATTAATATATTGGATATATTAATATGAATTGGATTTCGTTATGAAATTAAAGTCGGACTTTAATACGAACGAACGAATTAATTTAGAATTAATTCGTAAACGACGTTCGTAATATTTACGAGGCATCGTTATTTAATTAAATTAGATTTAATTATTTAGCGACGAAAGTTCGTTTAATCGGATTAAACGGAACCGAGCTGCGGCAAATGTTCATAGAGACATTTTGAGTTTTGAATTCAAAATGGTGGGGCCCACTTCACAAATGTCACACATGTGAAGTGTTGGTTGGAAAGTGGTTGGCATTTATGCCAAAACCACTTACTTTCCAACCACTTGGTTTAGGTGAAACCAAATTACCCCAACTACATGGTTTTGGGTAAAAGGGTAAAACCCTTTAACAAAACCAAAAAAGCCTTCTCTCTACACACTTGTAACATATTTTGGAAATGAGAAACCCTAAAATCCTCTCCATGGGCGTGAGCCTCTTTCCTTCATCTCTTTGATTTTGTTGCAAAATCAACAAAGCTAGCACTTGGAGAAATCAACTAAGGTGATAAGGAAACTACTTCAAGAGTTGGAATCATCACTCAAAGCTTGGATCTTGGAGATCTCTTCTCAAAATTTTAAAGCTCAAATCCGTTCATTGTAAGTATATTCCGCAACTTATTTTGAATTATGAACACCTTTACATGCTTATTAGATCATTGGCATGTTCTAGGAACACTAACACTTCTTCCATCCTGAAATGTGATTTTACCTGCAAAAATAAAACACACAAAAATAAAACACACCAAATCTGAATATATACACAGTTTGCATGGGTTGCCTCCCTGCTAACGCTAAGTTTAACGTTATCAGCTAGACATGACTGCCCGAATATTAGGCTGGATCTGAAAGTGTGGCACTTTCTTTTTGTCGCTCAAATGATTCTCCACAGTAGTGCTTGACACGTTGGCTGATAACTTTGAATGTATCATTGGTGTTGGGATCAAGTAACTCAACCTCCATATGGTAAAACCTGAGTAATCACAAATAGACCCGACCACCATGATTTCAGCTTTCTATGGAAATGTTTTAACCTTGAATTGTATAACAACATATGATGTCTTGGTTGCAGTTATCTGCGTACTATTTTTTGATCATGCCACTTTTTGGTCTTTTCTTTGTATATTCTGGCATTCTCATAAGCCTGTAGATGAAATTCCTCCAATTTGTTGAGTTGGTGGAGTCATTTTTCTCATGCTGCTTGTGGATAAAGATTTAACTTCTTCAGTGCCCGGTACGCTTTGTGTTCAAGTTCCACTGGTAGATGGCACGTTTTCCCAAACACCATTCGATATGGGGACATACTAATGGGTGTCTTGTAAGTTGTCTGGTAGGCCCATAATACATCATCCAGTTTTGTAGAACAGTCCTTTCTTGTTGATCCAACGGTTCATTCCAAGATTCTTTTGATCTCCCTGTTGGAACTTCAACCTGTCCATTTGAATGTAGATGGTAGGCAGTGGCAACTTTATGAGTAACTTCGTATTTGGATAGGTGTGTATCAAAGTATATGTTGCAGAAATGTGTACCACCATCACTGATAATTTGCCCGAGGTGTTCCGAAGCGAGTGAAAATATTCTTTTTAAGGAATTTTATCACCACTTTTGAATCATTTGATGGCAGTGCTATGGCTTCAACCCATTTGGAGACGTAGTCTACTGCAACTAGTATGTACTGGTTTTCGAATGATGGAACAAAGGGTCCCATAAAATCAATTCCCCATACATAAATATATCTACTTCCAGAATGTTTTACAGAGGTCCTTCATTTCTCCTCGATATATTTCTCGTTCTCTGACACCTATCACATTGAAGAGAAAATAGGTAAGCATCTTTAAATATAGTGGGCCAGAACAAACCTGATTGTAGGACTTTGGTTGTAGTTTTATTTTCGCTGAAGTGTCTGTCGTATGGTGATGAATGACAATACTGTAAGACAATATTGACTTCCTCCTGCGGAACACAATGTCCTAGTAATTGATCAGCATAGCATTTGAACAGGTACGGTTCATCCCAGTCATAATGCTTGACTTCTTTGAAGAATTTCTTCTGTCGCTGATGTGTCCATTCTAACGACCATTTTCCCGATACTATGTAGTTTACATAGTCAGCATACCAAGGGACATCCTGCTCATGGCAAACAACTGTTTCATCTGGAAAAGTTTCATTGATTGTGAGTTTATTGCTAGCTATTTCTCCATTCTCGAGCCTTGATAAGTGATCTACCACTTGGTTTTCTGTTCATTTCCGGTCTCGGATCTCCACGTCAAATTCATACAGCAGAAGCACCCAACGGATCAATCTAGGTTTGGCATCTTTCTACACGATCAGATATTTGATTGTTGAATGATCTGTGTAGACCACCACTTTGGGACCCAACAAATACGATCAGAATTTATCAAAAGCGAACACAACTGCAAGTAACTCATTTTCAGTGGTTGTATAGTTGAGTTGAGCTTCATTCAAAGTTCTGCTGGAGTAGTAAATGGTATGGAAAATTTTTGCTTTACGTTGTCCCAAAACTTCACCTACAGCAAAATCACTAGCATTGCATATCACTAGCTTTACGTTGGCAACCAATTTATTATCTTTGTAAGGTCTCATCATCATACACCCTTAAACATGCATTCTAAACACATAATAAAGCGCATATGATAAAATAATAATGATATGCGGATGAATATTTTACACATTGATCCTAGATCAAATCTCTCACTTTCTCTCTCCGCCTCGCACAAAATATTTCTTCTACCCGTTCACACTACACTTCTAAAGAAACCTCATTTTATTGAGGGGAATAGGTGAGAAGAGAATACAAAGAATAGGAGGTGATAAGGCTGGACACGCAGGTCCAATTAATAAATCAAATTTATTACAACAATTCTAAAATTGCCTCACCCATCTAATATCCATCCGATATACATTATTCATGCATCACAACCATGTATTCACTCAAGCATGTTATCAATCAATCTAATCCAATTAATTAATCTGATAATTATGTGATCATCCAATGTTCAAACAACGATTTGATTTTGCTCGAGTCAAACTCGTTTTTACGAATAAGTACTTAAAGTACAAATTCTAGAATTAAATTAAACTACACAATTAAATCCAATTCAATTTGTATTTAATTCTAATTCACTATTTAATTCCAAATTAAATATTACACTTTATTAATAAACCTTTTACTAATTAAATTCCAAATTTAATTGTTACGGGTCTCAAAGCCCGATTAACGTCCAACGTCAACTTAATTAAAGTCCAATGGGCTTTTAATTAATTTCTTAAGGCGTGGACTTTTGGTCAACTCGGGTCAAACCCGCAACCAAAGTCCAATCCGGGATTTACCCCAAAAGCCTTTAAATTAATTTTGGCCCATTAGGCCCAATTAAATTACAAAGGTCCATTATGTTGCATTTGGGCTTTATGGATGCGGTTTTGGGCCCAATTGGATCCAACCAATTTTGCCTAAAACAAACTTTGTACAACAAAGCCCAATAAGCCCAATAACAACAATTCAAGCTAAATTTCCAAAATTAGCCCAATTAATTAAATTACACAAATCCAATTTCGCAATTAATTACCTAAAGTGTATATCATGATTAATCACCATAATTAACATTTCTAAAACACAAATTAGGCTAACTAATCATGCTCATTTTCATCATCACATGTCCAACACATTAAGATTAAAATCAAACCCATTACATGCTTTAATACTCTCGGTAATGTGGACTAATTTTATGTCAATTCCGAATTCAATCCAATTAATCCAAATTAACATTAAATCAACATCCTCAATCGTTTCAAGTCATCCAATGATCAACGAAACAAAATTACCAAGATTTAGGGCATTCTCCTATTCGGCCAACACATCAAAATTGGGGAAATTTGTTCCAAACAATATTTAATCAAATTGATCCAACCAATCATCAATTAAAATACATTCAAGCATACTTTATCATCCAATTTCATAATTGCATGCTCAAATCAATTTTACCCAATTTCAAGCTTTATGACATACTGGCAATTTGGGGATTTTTCGTCCGATTCGAATTCAATCCAATTGATTCCGCAATCGACACCAAATCATATTCCCGAATGATTTCCAACACATCCAATTGTCAAAAATCAAAAATCCCAAGACATTTAAGGGCATCAATTTTCGGCCAAGGAGGAAATTTGGGGGAAAAATGATCCAATCAAATTTTCTTGAAATTGACCCAATCAATCTTCAATTCAAACACAATTAAGCATACAAATCCATCCAATTTAATTTATCATGCTCAAAATCAAGTTTGCCCAAATTTTAGCCCTAACTTTTTCATGCTTTTAACCTAGGCTCTTGATGCCATTGTTGGAGTTTCTATAGGTCCCAAGATCAAAACTCAAGCATGAATCATAAGTGAATACAACGACGGAAGTGCGGAATACTTACATCGAGCGGTTGAGCGACGATTTGGGCAACAAAAATTCGAATTCTGCTCACTTTGTCAAGGCAGTGGGCTGCTGTGAATAGTGAATTTCGTCCCTTGTCTTCATGATTGAAGCTCCAAGCTTCATCGTTTGAATCCCGGCTCATGGGTAACTTCCTATCACCTTCGCATTGATCCCGGAGTGTGCTAGCACTCTTGTTTTGCCACAAAACACACTTGCTTCCCTCCATTTTACCTTTGCATCCATCGGCAGTTCACTGCCTCAAGAACAAGAAGAAATGCGTGAGAGAGGAAGGAGAAATGGTGAGAGAGAGAAATGAAAAGTGTGTTGGAAAATTAGTTTTTAATTTGCTTATATATATTTTCTACAAAAAATAAAAGCAAATACACTTCCCTTTTCTTTCAAAAAGTCAAAGGAAGATATAAAAACAATATATGTCTTTCAACTTTCAAAAAGTTGATTTCCAACCACTCACATCAAGTCTTTTCAATCAATCAATCTAATCAATTGTCACATCACTCAAAGTGACATGATTTGACGCTTGATGTGACGCTTGATGTGACGCTAGATGCGACTAGCGATTTGACGCTTGATTTGACTTACGTGCCGCACTCGAATTCGAAATGCGAATGCGTTCGCAAATAATCTCGGGCTCGGATTCGCTAATTCTAAATTAATGAATTTTCCGTTGCGTCGTAATTAAATGATTACGCCTAGCGAAATCACTATTCACGTCGCTAACGAATAATTCAAAATTAATTCGCTCGCCCGAATTAAAATCTAATTTTAATTCCGCGTCGAAATCCAATTTCATTTAATATATCAAATATATTAATTTACGATTAATTCTAAATTAATCGTTATCTCTCTTTTATAGTATTTTATCCCAGACAAAATATCTCCGTAATTAATCCCAGATTAATTTTCTCTCTCATCTTATTAATCCCATATTAATATAAGTGCGAGTCATACGTCATCGGTGAATCTTTGGGAAGCGACCCATGAGATCCCCGGATATGTTGGTAGTCAAATCGGTCATCGGACTATCCGAACACGTGAGTACCAAGTACTACGTTTTACCGATTTACAAGACAAGGTTGGCTTCTAGCAAAGCACCAAGTCTACCCAATTCTCCGGACATATCCATCTAAGAATATTTAAGATCTGTATCAAGCGTAGTATACCAAGTATTGTGTATATCGGCCCAGTATCGGATAGTCACGTGCTAGGGCTGGGGCTGGATAAGTGTATGCCCCGTCCGAAGCACATGTCGGATGTCTGGTAACTAGTCTCTATAATCGGATATGCATGACCTAGTCATAATATCCCGATGGTTGCGCAACACTTAAGAGCACTAATACCGTATCCTGAGTGACATCATCTCCAATATGACTGAAGTGATACTTCCGTCTTGACATCACACCCAATACTCTACGATTCTCAATATACCCAGCAGTTGGCGTACACAGAACCGGTTAGAGTCCTAGACGACCTCAACTAAAGTATATTGATTGTCGTAAGCATTAGCGGTGCAAGTCTCAGGTTAAGACCAAATACACCTACCCTGATGTCGGACTCCCATAGACACATAGTCATAATACCAATGGGATTCCGAGGGGTCTATCCAGAGCGAAGCTGTTTCCCGTACCATCGGTGAAACACAACCTTTTATCGCACTTGCATAAGTATCAAATACTTAAATATATGAGAACTATACCGTTGTGCCCTCACAACGCGCACAAGTGCAATACTAGCCTATTCCGCATTATCGATGTCCTGTCTCGATAATACTCCGGCTTGGGATATTTAATGATTAATCCTTCGTGGACTGATACTGTCTCATATCATTCTCAATCCAAGAACTAATCATATGGACCTCTCTTCATTTATATATCTAGGTGATCTAATCACAAATGATAAGAGTGCAATTTCATTTGTCACATAGTTAATTTGTACAACAACACCATGATATGTACAAATAGTGACGCTATGGGTCATATTATCCAACAGTAATTGGGTTGATTTTGTTAAATGTGTTGGACATGTTTTAATGTTGATGGCATGATTAATTAGTACTAATTGGGTTTTGGAATATTGATTTGGGTGATTAATTATGTTAATACACTTTGTTAATTAAACATTAAATTTGAATTTTTGTGTTTGATTAAAGGGGCTTAATAGGATTTGGGCCTTAATGTTGTAAATGGGCTTATTGGGCTTGGTTGTACCAAGTTGGGTTAAGGAAAATTGGATTGGATCCAATGGGGCCCAAAACCGCATCCATAAAGCCCAAATGCGACTTAATAGACCTTTAAAGTTTAATTAAGCCTAATGGCCTAAATTGATTTCTAGGCTTATGGGGTAATTCCCGGATTGGATTTTGGTATTCGGTTTGACCCGAGTTGACCAAAAGTCCACGCCTTGAGAAATTAATTAAAAGCCCATTGGACTTTAATTAAATTGACGTTGGACGTTAATCGGGCTTTGAGACCCGTGCGATTAAATTGGAATTTAAGTCGAAAAGGTTCGTTAATAAAGTGTAGTATTTAATTTGGAATTAAATAGCGAATTAGAATTAAATACAAATTGAATTGGATTTAATTGTGTAGTTTAATTTAATTCGAGAATTCGTACTTTGAGTACTTATTGTAAAACGAGTTTGACTCGAGCAAAATCAAATCGTTGTTTGAACATTGGATGATCACTAATTATCATATTAATTAATTTGATTAGATTGATTGATAACATGCTTGTGTGAATACATGGTTGCGATGTATGAATAATGTATATCGAATGGATATTAGATGGGTGGGATAATTTTAAAAATTGTTGTAATAAATTTGATTTATTAATTGGACCTGCGTGTCCAGCCTTGTTACCTCCTTATTCTTTGTATTCTCTTCTCACCTATTCCCCTCAATGTAAATGAGGTTTCTTTAGAAGTGTATGTAACGGGAAGAAGAAATATTTGTGCTAGCGGGAGAGGGAAAAGGAGAGATTTGATCTAGGATCAATGTG
>SKCR01014851.1:0-10534 GCA_019454045.1 Zanthoxylum bungeanum | reverse complement strand
ATGAGACTATTACCATTAATCTTCGAATACACAAGAACCGCGTAGGTCGGAAAGAGTCAGAAAACAACCTGGGGTATGGGTTTCTGATCTAACCTCATAAAGATGTGAATCTTATTGAGGAATACCAAATGACTACGTATGAGGAAGTGATACAAGATATCAACTCCCTAATTATGGCAAAGTGCCATATAATCCGAAATGGATTCCATGTATCTCAACTAGTTTGGAAACTAGTTGATGTACCACAAGGCATTGTGCCTAATGGTACTTAAAAGTCTTATAGGAAGACATACATGGATGGCAACATACCAGCGTATAAAGCTAGGCTTTTAACGGAAAGGTATCGTTATCAACATTGTGTTGATTACGATTCAACCTTTTACCTGTTGCCACGGTAAATCCATTTGGATAATGCAGGTTATTCGATCCATGATTGGATTGAAGCAAGCATTAGGTTTTTGGAATTGTCGTTTTGATATAATCATAATGATTTATGATTTGACTCAAAACAAAATAATTCTTGTGTATATAAGGAGGTTAGTGGGAGAGAGCACTGATAATGAAATTCCCATAAAACAATCGGTGAAAGTTTGGCTTTCATAAGAAATTCTCCGTGGAATTCTGGGGAGTAAGAACCTTTATTCAAGGAATAAAGATCTACAGGGATAGATTTGGAGTTGTTAACACTCTCTGGAAATTGTACATTTAAAATGTACTTGTATTGGTGTCTCATACGCTTTGAGCATATGGAGTCACAATCGGGACAATCCATTTGATAGTCATTGGATTGAAATTAAGGACATCTATTAGTATCTTAGAGAACTAAAGATGTTGTCTTAAACTATGGAGATGGAGAACTTGAAGTGACTAGGATCACTGCTGCAAGTTTCCAAACTGGTAAATACTGCGGTACTATAAAGTTTGAATAACGGGACAGTAAGTTGGAAATATTCCGAGCAAAATAACTGTTGCCGAATTAACAACAAATGCGGATTATTGCTGCAGCTGAGGCAACAATAAAGCCATTTGGATCGATAATAAATCTAATTAGATTATATATAGTTCTGTTAGCAGCTGAGCTAGGCGTCAGCATAGGGTAAGAATTAATGGTCTCATCGACGATCCAGATATATACTTCTATATTCATCTGATTCGTTCGGATCATACATCGTGGCGATGTGATGATCGTATAAATCGCGTCAGAAGATAATTACGCAAATCCGCTGACGAAAACCTTCCTCAGCAATTTGAGCGAACCGTACATAGTTCGGGTGTTAGACACTCGAGTGACTGGCTATGTGCCAAGTGGGAGATTGTTGGATAATATGACCCATAGCGTCACTATTTGTACAGATCACGGTGTTGTTGTACAAATTAACTATGTGACAAGGAAATGCACTCTCTCTTCATTTGTGATTAGATCACCATATATGTATAAATGAAGAGAGGTCCATATGATTAGTTCCTGGATTGAGATGATATGAGACAGTATCAGTCCACGAAGGATTAATCATTAAATATCCCTAGCCGGAGTATTATCGAGACAGGACATCGATAATGCGGAATAGGCTAGTATTGCACTTGTGCGCGTTGTGAGGGCACAACGGCATAGTTCTCATATATTTAAGTATTGGATACTTATGCAAGTGCGATAGGAGGTTGTGTTTCACCGATGGTACGGGAAACAGCTTCGCTCTGGATACACCCCTCGGAATCCCATTGGTATTATGACTATGTGTCTATGGGAGACCGAAATCAAGGTAGGTGTGTATAGTCTTAACCTGAGACTTGCATCGCTAATACTTGCGATAATCGGTAGACTTTGGTCTTGGTGGTACATGGCTTTAACCGGTTCTGCGTACACCGCTTCTGGGTTTATCAGAGAGTCGTAGTGTATTAGGTGTGATGTCGAGACGGAAGTATCACTTCAGTTATAGTGGAGATGATGTCACGCAGGATACAGTATTAGTGCTCTTAAGTGCTGGCTGGCATCGAGATATTATGACAAGGTCATGTATATCCGATTATAGAGACTAGTTACCAGACATCCGACATGTGCTTCGGACGGGGCAGACACTTATCCAGCCCCAGCCCTAGCACGTGACTATCCGATACTGGGCTGATATACAATACTACGGTATACTACGCTTGATACAGATCTATATATCCTGTAAGAATATTTCTGGAGAATTGGGTAGGCATGGTGCTTTGCTAGAAGCCAACCTTGTCTTGTAAATCGGTATAAACGTAGTACGAGGTACTTACGTGTTCGGATAGTCTACGACCGTATTTACTGCCAACATATCCGGAGATCTCATGGGTCGCTTCCTGAAGATTCACCGATGACGTATAACTCGCACTTTAATTAATCTAGGATTAATTAGTAGAGAGAGAAAATTAATCTGGGATTAATTGCGGAGATATTTTATCTCGGATAAATATCGTTTATAGAGAGAGAACGATTAATTTGGAATTAATCGATAAAATAATATATTCGATTATTATAAGAAATTGGATTTCGACGCGGAATTAAAATTAGATTTTAATTCGGGCGAACGAATTAATTTAGAATTAATTCGTTAGCGACGTGAATAGTGATTTCGCTAGGCGTAATCAATTTAATTACGACGCGACGGAAAATTCGTTAATTTGGAATTAGCGAACCCGAGCCCGAAAGTGATTGCGAGCGCATTCGCATTTCGAATTCGAGTGCGGCACGCAAGTCGCATCAAGCGTCAAATCACTAGTCGCGTCATTGTCAAATCAATTGTCACTTTGAGTGATGTGACTTGACAACATGTCACTTTATTAAAGTGATGTGATGTGACTTAAAGTAAAAGTAAAAGTGATGGGTAAAAGGTGAAAAGCATTGATTGTTTTTGCCTTTTGACTTAATGGAATATGAAAAGGTTTGGTATATATTTTATTTATTTTTGGAAAATAAATGAATAATATATATTACATTTTTTCTTTTTTTTTTCCTCACCATCATTTTCGGTCTTCTCTCTCTCTTGAAAAACAGTACACGTTTTTTTAGGCTTTTGGAGCCAAAACCTTATCTCTCTCTCACGGTCTCTCCAAGACCGATCTTCATCTTTTTCTTCTGGTTTTGACGAGCAAATGGAGAAGCAAGGAAGATGAACAAGTGCTAGCACACCTTGGGTTATACATAGGTGATAGGGAAACGAATTTGTGAGAATGGAAAAGCTTGAAGCTTGGAGCTTCAATGGTGACATCCATGGCCGAATGAACAAGGAGGAAGAACGCCCAAAACCGAGCAGCCCACTATCAAGGAGAGCTACTGCCGAACTCAATGGAGGACGAAAATGGCTTGTGTTCTTCTTCGCATCAAAACCGACCATTGTGAGTATATTCCGCACCTCCTATGTTGTGTATTCATGCGTTTTCTTGCTTGATTTGTTGATCTTGGGACATATATTAGAACTCAACAGTTTACTCTCGGTTTAAGGGTTGTTTTACTCACTGTTTTGGGGTGTTATAAGAGACTATTTTTGTTGAAGGTTTATTTGTTGGACAATTATGACCCATAGCGTCACTATTTGTATAGATCATGGTGTTGTTGTACAAATTAAATATGTGACAAAGGAGATTGCACTCTTATCATTTGTGATTAGATCACCTAGATATATAAATGATAGGAGGTCCCTGTGATTTGTTCCTGGATTGAGAATGATATGAGACAGTATCAATCCATGAAGGGTAAATCATTAAATATCCCTAGTCAGAGCATTATCGAGATTGGACATCGATGAAGGTGTAAAAGACTAATTTTACACTTATGCGCATTGTGAGGGCACAACAGCATAGTTCTCGTATATTTGGGTATAGGATACTCATTCAAGTGTAATATGAGGTTGTGTTTCACTGATGGTACGGGAAACAGCTTCGCTCTGGATAAGACCCCTCGAAATTCCATTGGTAGTATGACTTTGTGTCTATGGAAATCCGAAATCAGGGTAGGTGTATTTGGTCATAACTTGAGACTTGCACCGCTAATGCATACGACAATCAATATACTTTGGTTGAGGAAATCCGAAATCAGGGTAGGTGTATTTGGTCATAACTTGAGACTTTAACCGGTTCTGTGTACGCCAATACTGGGTATATTCAGAATCGTAGTGTGTTGGGTGTGATGTCAAGACGGAAGTGTCACTCCAGTCATATGGAGTTGATGATCGTGCAGGATACAGAAATGGTTCTCTATAAAAGGTTGCAACCGTCGGTATAATATTACTTGGTCATGATTATCCGATATTAAAGAGACTAGTTGCTCGTAATCCGATATATGCTTCGTACGGGGCAGACACTATACCAGCCCCAGGCCTCGCATGTGATCATCCGATACTGGACAGAAATACGCGATACTACATATACTACGCCTGATACAGATCCTTTATTCCTGTAAGGATATTTCTGGAGAATTGGGGAGACATGGCGCTTTGCTAGAAGCCAACCTTGTCTTGTAATTCGGTATAAACGTAGTACGAGGTACTTACGTGTTCGGATAGTCCGACGACCGAATTTACTACCAACATATTTATGGATCTCATAGGTCGCTTCTGAAAGATTCACCGATGACGTATGATTCACACTTTAATTAATCTGGGATTAATAAGACGAGAGAGAAAATTAATCTGGGATTAGGCAGAGATATTTTATTTGGGATAAAATATCAATTAAAGAGAGATAACGATTAATTTGGAATTAATCGGTAAATTAATATATTCGATATATTAAATGAAATTGGATTTCACCGCGGAATTAAAATTTGATTTTAATTCGGGCGAACGAATTAATTTAGAATTAATTCGTTAGCGACGTGAATATTGACTTCGCTAGGCGTAATCATTTAATTACGACGCAACGGAAAATTTGTTAATTTAGAATTAGAGAACCCGAGCCCGGGATTGTTTGCGAGCGCATTCGCATTTCGAATTCCAGTGCGGCACGCAAGTCAAATCAAGCGTCAAATCATTAGTCGCATCAAGCGTCAAATCACATATCCATTTTAGAGATTTGACACTTGATTGATTGATGTTGATGATGATGGTAGTTGTTGGAGTTGTTGGATAGCTTTTAGCATTTGAATTTGGGAAAGCCAAAATTGGTAAATCAATTAATTAATTTTGGAAATTGTTTTGTGTATTAGATACACAAAATAGCCAAAACTTACACTCCACTCACTCTCTCTCTTTGCTCACGAATTGGGGGCCAATTCTTCTCTCTTTGTCTCGCCCAACATAGGCTATTTTTTCTTATGGTTGGCAGTGAACTGCCGTGACTCTTGAAGAAAATGGGAAGCAAATTGCTTGAGATTTGTGGCAAATTTCAAGAGAGCTAGCACTCCGAGAGACATACGAAGGTAATAGGGAAGTCCACCCATGAGCCGAGAATCACCACGATGAAGCTTGGAGCATGGAAGTTGATTCAAAATGGCCAAACCAGTGAGCACAAACTGCTCACTGCCGAACCAGTTCAGGCAGAATCTGAAATTTTTGTTGCCTCCGCGTCGCTCAACTGCTCGATGTAAGTATTCCGCGACTTCCTCGAATGTATTCACACATGTTCATGCTTGATTTATGATCTTTGGGACCTAGATAATTCCAACAATGGTATAAGAGCTTGGTTAAAAGCATGAAAATTATTTAGGGCTTAAAATTGGGCAAACTTGATTTTGAGCATGATTAATGAAATTGGATGGATTAGTATGCTTAAATGTGTTTGAATTAGGATTGATTGGATAAATTTTTTGAAATTGTGTTTGGAACAAATTTACCCAATTTTTTGGTGTTGGCCGAAAATTTGATGCCCTAAAATGTCTTGGGATTTTTGATTTTTGACAATTGGATGTGTTGGAAATCATTCGGGAATATGATTTAATGTCGATTGTGGAATTAATTGGATTGAATTCGAATCGGACGTAAAATCCCCAAATTGCCGAGAGCATAAGAGCATGTAATTGGGTTTGATTTTTGTTAATTTGTGTTGGACACTAATTGATGTAGATGAGCATGATTAATTAGCCTAATTTGTGTTTTGGAAATAATTATTTGGGTGATTAATTATATTAATGCACTTTGATTAATTGAATTGTAAAATTGGATTTTAGTAATCTAGTTAATTGGGCTAACTTTGGAAATTGGGCTTTAATGTTGTAATTGAGATTATTGGGCTTTGTTGTACAAAGTTGGGTTAAGGAAAATTGGATTGGATCCAATTGGGCCCAAAACCGCTTCCATAAAGTCCAAATGCGACTTAATGGACCTTTAAAGTTTAATTGGGCCTAATGGGCCAAGATTGATTCTAAGCTTATAGGGTAACTCCCGGATTGGATTTTGGTTATTCGGTTTGACCCGAGTTGACCAAAAGTCCACGCCTTAAAGAAATTAATTAAAAGCCCATTGGACTTTAATTAAATTGACGGTGGACGTTAATCGGGCTTTGAGACCCGTAACGATTAATTTGGAATTTAAGTCGTAAAGGTTCGTTAAATAAAGTGTGTGATATATAATTTGGAATCAAATAGCGAGTTAGAATTAAATGCATATTAAATTGGATTTAATGTGTAGTTTAATTTAATTCGAGAATTCGTACTTTGAGTACTTATTCGCAAAACCGAGTTTGACTCGAAAGCAAAAACAAATCGTTGTTTGAACATTGGATGATCACTAATTATCAGATTAATTAATTTGATTAGATTGATTGATAACATGCTTGTGTGAATACATGGTTGCGATGCATGAATAATGTATATCGGATGGATATTAGAGGGGGTGGGGCAATTTTAGAAATTGTTGTAATAAATTTGATTTATTAATTGGACCTGCGTGTCCAGCCTTATTACCTCCTAATTCTTGTATTCTCTTCTCACCTATTCCCCTCAATGTAAATGAGGTTTCTTTAGAAGTGTAGTGTAACGGGCAGAAGAAATATTTGTGCTAGCAGAGAGAGAGAAAGTGAGAGATTTGATCTAGGATCAATGTGTAAAGTATCCATCCGCATATCATTATTATTTTTCATATGCGTTTTATTATGTATTAGAATGCATGTTTAAGGGTGTATGATGAGGAGACCTTAACAAAGATAATAAATGGGTTGCCAATTTGTACGCGAAAACCCTCAAACAATATTAAGCGTTTTTCCTTCCATTGAGTGATTCTCACTCAAGATCTAAGACGACATTGGTTTTGTGCCAAAGTCAAGGCCTTTCTCTGTCGAGGATGTGTTTGAATCACGAAGGCTTTGTTACATGTCAGTGTCTTGTCCAAGTTGTGTGTTTGTTAGCCAAAGTCAAGACCACTTCTTGTCCATCGACATTGATTACGAAGCTTTCTATGGTCAATGGGTCGCGCTTGACTAGGATCACTAAGTTTGTTGTGCCAAAGCCAAGGCTTAGTTGATTCAGAGGAAAAAGGTTAGGTAATACATTGGATGTATTGGCATATATAAGATATATGTTTCGGACTTGGATGTCCCTCTACCGGATCTAGGAATTGGATTGGATCCAATCGATCTTAGAGATCTACCTAGTTAATTATCATACAATTTGTTGGCCAAAGTCAAGATTATGTGATATTTAACGGGATCCTAGCCCACTAGGAAATGCGGTTTCCCGAGTACTCGACAGAGGGTTAGAGGCTCGCCGAAAAATAGTGGAGGCAAGAATTGAATTTGCAATATTCGTTTAATTACTCGCCAATAACGCGCTCAAACAATATCATTCGTCAATAAATTAAATGTTAGTTGGACTAATATTTAAATGTTGTTTTTTAATAAATAGTTGGACTATATTCAAACTATTCATTTATAGTTGATTCTATAATTGGATTATAGTAACAATATAATTGATTTTAATCTATTAAATTATAGTTGATTAAATAGTTGGACTATTGTAATCATTATAATATATAGTACCGAAATCGTTGATTAAATAGTTGGACTATTAAAATCAAGATATAATTGAAAGATTGACGTTTAATACATAATCCTAGGGAACATGTATTTAAATAGTTTAATTTTCAAATTGGGAATTTAATTTCAGGATAGTCCTGGAAAAAAAATAAGTTATTTTATTTGATAAAATAATATATTAGTCCTAAGCCCAGAGTTAAGCAAATAGTGGAGCATAATCTTTGGAAGATTTATGTGATGATAACTTAAGTGCTTAATCCATTATACTTACCGTAGTAGACTCCTTAATTTCTGAATCAGAACTAAGGATTAGATCCTTAAAGAAATTGAAGGATCTTCAAAGATCTATTTTAGATTTTAGAAGTACTAATATTGCAATAGTAAATTCTTGGCGAGTTAATGACTATTCTCAAGGAGACAAAGTCAAACGTTACAATTAGGCAAGTAGCGCAATGCGCACCTTACTTCGATAGTCTAGAAGGCCAAGGCTTGGCCAAAGGCTTCTGGAGTGTGGAAAAGGGCAAAGGCAAAATCATTATAATCTTCTGGGAAGATAAAAGACATATCCCAAAAATGTCTGCCTAAATGTGGCAAACGGGATCGCGGAAGCGTGACTGCCGTTTGGACAAAGCAAACATGAAGGAATTGAAGACGATCAAGGCTCTGACTTCAAATATGTTTGTCAAGATTATGTTCATTACTAGTATTGAAATTGGATTTTAAATACTTAATGTGGTACATAAATATATACTGATGTTTAGAATCTGCTATGAGCAGGATTAGGAAACTATTATAATGTAACTAGTTTGACTAGATACATTATCTCTATATCAGTGTTTAACCAGTTGCAGGTGAACCTTTATATTTTAGAACACTAAAGTGTTTTATTATATAAAGATGGTATTGAGATAAACACATTAGATATGAATTACAGAATTTATATTTTGAATATAAATAAATCTCAAACGTATATAATGACAAACAAATAGCTCAAACTGATTTGATCAGAAGAAACATATTGTGGCATTGATGTCTGGGACACAATCAAACAAGACTCGTATATCCACACTTTCGAAGAGTGGGTACTCGGACTAATTTGATTTCAATCAAATAAAGTCTACGAATCTAGTTTATTGGGCAATGTGCCTATAACACTATTTACTTGGTAAAAGTGTAAATGCCACCGATCTGTTAGCCCTAGTTCATAGTGAAGCAAGTGGGCCCATCTCTAGCTAGGCTAGAGGTGGATATGAATATTTCGTGACCTATACGGATGTGGCATCGCGTTATGGTTATGTGTTTCTTTTGAAGAACACAAAATCGGAAACTTTTAAAGTTTCGACACGAAATAGACAAACAGATCGGCTATAGTATAAAACCGTCGCGATAAGACCGTAATGAAAAATACTTAAGCAATAAGTTTCTAATATACTTGAAAGAGTAAAGTATTATTTCAAAGAGGACTCTTTCCGGAACATGTCATCCTGACGTTGTGTCCGAACAAGAGTAACCGAATTTTGTTGGACATGATAAGGTTAATCATGAGTCGCTCTGAGCTACCATTTCCTTCAACAGATAAGCTTTAAACAGTGCAGAACTTATTTTTGAATAAGGTTCCATAATAATCTGTTTGACAGACTACATATTAGATATGAACAGGAAAGAAACCGAGTTTCACATTCCTGATATTTGGGAATGCTAGGCATATGTTTGGATGATACCATACTAAAACCCAAATTGGATAAGTGTCAATTGTAGGCTATCCTAGGGATACCATAAGTATTGTACTTATACAACTCACGAGAGAACAATTAGATTATTGCTCAGCATGCGGTTTTCCTAAGAGGAATACCAATATGCAGTGGTAAGTGGGAGGATAGTAAAACTCGATGAGAATCGGAGTAATACTATTCCAGGCACTGATTCCTAATGGAACATAAATAGTTCATCAATGATGAAACTATTACCAATAATCTTCAAATACACAAGAACCGCGTAAGTCGGAGAAATTCAGAAAACAACCTGGGGTATGGGTTTCTGATCTCACCTCATAAAGATGTCTATCTTATTGAGGTATACCAACTGATTACGTATGAGGAAGTGATACAAGGTATCCAACTCCCTATTATGACAAAGTGTCATGAGTCCGAAATGGATTCCATGTATATCAACTATGTTGGGACACTATGATGTACCGCAAGCATTGTGCCTATTGGTACTTTATAAGTATTCAAGGAAGACATACATGGAAGGCAACATACTGTTGGTTTTATTCTAGGTCCCAAGATCATCAAACAAGCATGAAGATGTGTGAAATACATATCAAAGAAGTTGCGGAATACTTACATTGATCGGTTTGAGACGATTTGAAGACAAACAAAACCATTTTCAGCCCTCCAAGGTGCGCCCACTGCATGCAGTCCACTGCTCAAAATTTCAGTTTTGAGTCTTCAAGAATCCAAGATTTCAAGCTCCAATCTTCGTCTAATGATTCCCGGCTCGTGGGTGGTGTTTCCTAACACCTTCTATGCCTCTTAGAAGTGTACTAGCACTTGGATCTTGCCACAAAATCCACAAAAAAACACTTCCCTCACTGCTCACG
>SKCR01014850.1:0-10541 GCA_019454045.1 Zanthoxylum bungeanum | reverse complement strand
GTCCAACAGAAGTGATACAAGGTATCGACTCCCTATCATGGCAAAGTACACTGAATCCGAAATGGATTCCATGTATATCAACCAAGTTTGGACACTAGTTGATGTACCGCAAGCGTTGTGCCATAGGTACTATATATGTCTTCAAGGAAGACGTACATGGATGGAAACATACCAATGTATAAGCTAGGCTTTTAGCAGAAAGGTATCGTTATCAACATTGTGTTGATTACGATTCAACCTTTTAACCGGTTGCCACGGTAAATCCATTTGGATAATGCTTGCAAAGCTGCATGTTTCATTATGAAATATGACAACTTTACGGGAAAATCGCTTTCCTGAAAAGGAAACCTTTTGGAGGATGTTTACAACACTCCTGTCGGTTTTGTCGTACCATAACTAGCAAACAAGGTTTGCGGGTTATTCGATCCATGTTTGGATTGAAACAAGCATAGGTTCTTGGAATTATCGTTTTGATGTAATCATAATAGTTTATGATTTAATTCAAAAACGAAAATGATTCTTGTGTATATATGAGGTTAGTGGGAGCCGACTGACAGTAAATGTCCTATAAAAATGATGATAATATTGTCATTTCTTGGAAATGATATTCCTATAAAAAAAACAATCGGTGAAAGTTTGGCTTTCATGAAAAATCTCCGAGAACTCGTACATTGAAAAATGTACGTAACCTGGTGTCTCATACGCTTTGAGCATATGGATTCACAAACAGGCCAATCCAAGTGATAGTCACTGGATTGATGTTACGAACATCCGTTAGTATCTTAGAGAACTAAGGATGCTGTCTTAAACTATGGAGATGGAGAACAAGAAGTGACTGGGTTCACTACTGCAAGTTTTCTAAACCGATAAAAAATGACTACAAGTCGTAAAAGGTACTATACAGTTTGAATAACGGAACAATGAGCTGGAAATCTTCAAAGCAAGATATTGTTACCGAATAAACAACAGATGCGGATTATTGCTGCAGCTGAGGTAGTAATAGAAGCCATTTGGGTCAATAACAAATCTAATTAGATTAGATATAATTCTGTTAGCAGCTGAGCTAGGCTGCAGCTCAGGCTAAAGAATTAATGGTCTCATCAACGATCCAGATACATACTTTGATATTCATCTGATTCATTCGGATCATACATCATGGCGATGTGATGATCGAATAAATCGCATCAGATGATAATCATGCAAATCCGCTGACGAAAGCCTTTTCTCAGCAGTTTGAGCCAACCGTACATAGTTCGGGTGTAAGACACTCGAGTGACTGGCTATAGGCCAAGTGGGAGATTGTTGGACAATTATGACCCATAGCGTCACTATTTGTACAGATCATGGTGTTGTTGTACAAATTAACTATGTGACAAATGGAGATTGCACTCTTATCATTTGTGATTAGATCACCTAGATGTATAAATGATAGGAGGTCCTTATGATTTGTTCCTGGATTGAGAATGATATGAGACAGTATCAGTCCACGAAGGATAAATCATTAAATATCCCTAGTCAGAGTAGTATTATCGAGATCAGACATCGATAAATACGTAAAAGACTAGTATTACACTTGTGCGCGTTGTGAGGGCACAACGTCATAGTTCTCATATATTTGGGTATAGGATACTCATGCAAGTGTAATAGGAGGTTGTGTTTTACCGATGGTACGGGAAACAGCTTCGCTCTGGATAGACCCTCTCGGAATTCCATTGGTAGTATGACTAGGTGTCTATGGAAGTCCGAAATCATGGTAGGTGTATTTGGTCTTAACCTGAGACTTGCACCGCTAATACTTGCGACAATCAATATAATTTGGTTGCGGTCATCCAGGGCTTTAACAGGTTCTGTGTACGCCTATGCTGGGTATATTGAGAATCGTAGTGTGTTGGGTGTGATGTCAAGATGAAATGTCACACTCCAGTCATATGGGATGATGGTCGCGTAGGATACGATACTAGTTCTCTTATGTACTGCAGTCATAGGGATAATATGACTAGGTCATAGTTATCCGATTATAGAGACTAGTTACCAGACATCCGACATGTGCTTCGTACGGGGCAGACACAATTCCAGCCCCAGGCCTAGCACGTGATCATCCGATACTTGATTGACATACGCAATACTACATATACTATACGCCTGAAATAGATCCTTTATTCCTGTAAGGATATTTCTGGAAAATTGGGTAGGCATGGCGCTTTGCAAGAAGCCAACCTTGTCTTGTAAATCGGTATAAACGTAGTACGAGGTACTTACGTGTTCGGATAGTCCGACGACCGAATTTACTGCCAACATATCCGGGGATCTCATGGGTCGCTTCCTAAAGATTCACCTATGACGTATGACTCGCACTCTAAATTAATTATGGGGATTAATTAGAAGAGAGAGAAAATTAATATGGGATTAATTGCGGAGATATTTTATCTGGGATAAAATATCATTTAAAGATAGAGAACGATTAATTTGGAATTAATCGATAAATTAATATATTTGATATATTAAACGAAATTGGATTTCGACGCGCAATTAAAATTCGATTTTAATTCGGGCGAACAAATTAATTTAGAATTAATTCGTCAGTAGTTATGCTTGGCATGATTATTTAATTAAATTAGATTTAATTACGTCGCAATGGAAAATTCATTAATTTGGAATTAGCGAACCCAAGCCCAGGATTATTTGCGAGCGCATTCACATTTCAAATTCGAGTGCGACACGTAAGTCAAATCAAGCGTCAAATCGCTAGTCGCATCAAGCGTCAAATCATTAGTCACTTTGAGTGATGTGACAACTTGATTTGATAGATTGATGGATTGATGGTGGTTGTTGGCATTAATTGGTTTGACTTTTTAAAGCCAAAATTCAGTATATGATTTTGGAAATTAATTACCAAAATAAAACACATTTTTATCATCTCTCTCTCTCCAAATTCTTCTATCTCTCTCGGCATTCACTGCCATTTCTTCATTGGTTTTTTGCTAGGCAGAAACCGTGAGCTAGGGAAGCTTAGAGTCATGATTTTGTGGCAAAATCGGGAGTGCTAGCACACTACGAAGTCATGCGAAGGTGATAGGGAAGTCCATTCATGAGCCGGGAATCGTTTGACGAAGCTTGGAGCTTGTTCAAGAAGCAACAATGGCCGAATTTGGAGGAGCCACTGCAGCCCACTGCCGAGCAGTCCATGGAGGCAGAAAGTTGATTTTGTTGCCTCGCGCGTCGCTCAACCGATCGATGTGAATATTCCGTAACTTCGTTGATTTGTATTCGCACTTGTTTCATGCTTGTTTAATGATCTTGGGACCTTAGCAAACGCCAACAAAGATACTATGACTATAAACTATTTGAATTACCTTTTTTTAACTTTACTCCCGATTGTTTTTGACTGTTGGTCATATTTTCCTTTACTGAGAATCTCTTTAAAGCTTACGGTCTCTCAAAATCCTACCATACTCTCTTTATTGTTCCTCCTTACAAAGTTTTGCTTTATTACTTAGATTTTCTCCTTATCTCAGTTTCTTAGCCCTCTTAAGTCATTACTTCCTTGAAGGCTTACAATTCTACGATAGGGCATGTCGTTCATTCTAAATTTTGCTAAACATACGGTGAATCTTAACCACTATATCTCATACAAGATATAACCATCTTATGATTCTCATCTAGGTTATGTTGAATTTCCTAGTTTGGCTATCTTGCTGTTTCATGATTTGTTTGTCCCGTTAGATATTCTTCCATACTTGTTTAAATCCTTACTGGGCTCTAAGTTAGGGGGTGAACACATGCTTTCCATGTCTCATTAGATGTTTGTATACTTACTAGATTCAGGGCTACTGGAAGGAAGAATTACTATTCATTCTATTGGGATCTGCATCGACTACTCCATGTCTTAAAATATCTCAACTTTTATCACTATTTTTTCCTCGTCTACATTATTACCTTCAAGCTACTTTATCTATGGTACTATACATACTAGACTTCCTTATTACTTTCTGCATCCTTTTTTACTTTTTTCATATCCTATCTCTTGGCTCTAAGCCGTGTTGTCGAGGCTAGTGGTGGTTCATTCTTATGGGCTCCTTTCTAGATCTATACTCTCTGCTTTTGCTATAGGCTATAACTATGTCTTTTAATCTTATTGTTTGTATTGGTACTCTTGTTTACTCCCGAGTATATCTAATCTCATAGGTCTGTCCTTTTAAATTCACACGAATTTCTACTGGCATTGGTATGATCTATGGGTTCTTACTGGTACTAAAAATTTGCTAAACCTAATTTATGTTGGGTACTTTCTTTTTGAATTCAGAAACTTCCTTGGACCTTTTCTGGGTTATCTATCTTTCATTGTTCTCTGGTTCTATCTAAGGATGTACCATCGTCGGGTTTCCTTTCAGTTATCTTTATTTGTGCAAGTAAATCATGAGACAAGCATTTACATCTTAATGATTATCGACGTCCTTATTCTGGTAATCTATGTCCTAGTAGAGCCCATTACTTATGTAGGATAGGTATGAGATAGACTCTATCAGGACAATTTCCCCAATCGGTGTCACTGAGAGGTTAAAATCTTGGCAAATTAGGGCCTTATGTATGTCAGATTTCTTAGTTAAGACAACTAATCATCTTTCCTTACGACATTCTTTTATTTTCTTATGGGCCTGGGTTTGGGTATCTAGAATCTCCATGTCCTTTGTGACATCTCATGTCTATCGGAAACTCCCAGGACTAATCAGATTTCTTGATCTTTTCGCCTTTCTGATTGTCTTTCATTATTCAGAAAACTTGCTATCTATACAATGTGCTCAAGGGCTATTGGATCTGCTTGAAAGAATTTTATGCGGAAGGAAGAAATTTTACTTGGGTCTAATTGACATTTGTTCTTGCTTGGGCTTATTCTATTCTCCTTACTACTATAAGTTATAGAATCTTCTTTATTATCTCATTCTATATCTCTACTCCTTATTATCTCTGGTTGTTTTAAGCATCTATATATCATTTCTTACTTTTCTTATAACTTTCTCTTCTGTAAAAATTCAGGATAATTACTGAAGGATATTCAACTAGGACAATGATTATGGTTACTTTTATTAGGAAGAAAATTCAGATAGCTTTAGGAATGCTTACTAACATTTCTATAGGACTTGAAGACGTACTCGAGGATCGAATACTGGAGAGATAATTCCTCGTATACTAGTACCCCGGGCATACTACGAATTGTTGGGAAGCGGCCGCGAGTGCGTAGCGGAAAATCAAAATTATTATGCCGCTTTTCATTTGCCCAAGACCCATTTGTTTTGATTATTCTACAAGCCTAGGCATGTTATTATATATTCTAAGCATAAAAAATCATAAAACATGCAAAGAACATAAACCAAAACATGCTAACTATAAAAAGAACTCTAATTAAAACAAACAAAGAAAAAGACTTACTTGAACCGAAGACTCTTCCAGTCCTCCCTCCAATCTACAAGCTTTTCTCAAACTTAGCATGCTCTTCTGTTGGGTTTCTAATTAGTCCCAAGATCTATTTCAAGCAAGAAACATGTGTGAAATACAACAATCAAGAATGGCGGAATCATACTTACATTGAACGGATTTGGCGATGCGTAGAACACAAAAATCTTTTCTCCCCTCCATGGTGCTCTCGGCAGTGGGTAGTTTTTGTGCTCCAAGAAATTCGGTGACCACCTCCAAGTGTGCTCCAAGCTACAAGCTTTATGTGTGATTCCTTGCTCACAAGTTGGTTTCCCTATCACCTTGGATGACCCTTTATGTGCTAGCAATGGAAAGATTTGCCACAAATCTTCCTTATTTCTTCCTCTTGTTCATGGTTTGGAGAAGAAAAATGAGAGAGGAAAATGTTGGCCCTTTGCCGAATTTTGGGAGAGAGAAGAGTGAAGTGTGTTGGTTTGGTTTTCTAAAAACCTAATACCAAAAATCCATTTTCAAAACTTTTTAAATGGCTTTCCAAAAGTCAATTAAAATTTTGGAGCCAAAAACCAATTAATGCTTTCCAACTACCACCATCAATCACAAGTGACAAGTTGTCACATCACTCAAAGTGACTAGACATCACATCAATTGATTGACTAGTGATTTGACGCTTGATGTGACTTGTGGGCCGCACTTGAATTCGAAATGCGAGTGCGCCCGCAAACACTCTCGGGCTCGGGTTCGCTAATTCCAAACTAACGAATTTTCCGTTACGACGTAATTAAATAATTATGCCTAGCAAAATTACTATTCACATCGCTAACGAATTAATTCTAAATTAACTCGTTCGCCCGAATTAAAATCTAATTTTAATTCCGCGTCGAAATCCAGTTTCGTATAATATATCGAATATATTATTTTATCGATTAATTCCAAATTAATCGTTCTCTCTCTTTAATTAATATTTTATCGCAGATAAAATATCTCCGTAATCAATCCCAGATTAATTTTTCTCTCGTTTTATAATCAATCCCAGATTAATAAAGTGCGAGTCATACGTCATCGGTGAATCTTCGGGAAGCGACCCATGAGATCCCCGGATATGTTGGAAGTAAATTCGGTCGTCGGACTATCAGAACACGTACGTACCTAGTACTACGTTTTTACCGATTTACAAGACATGGTTGGCTTCTAGCAAAACACCGTGCCTACCCAATTCTCCAGAAATATCTTTACTGGAATATGTGATCAATATCAGGCGTAGTATACGCAGTATTGCGTATTTCGATCCAGTTTCGGATGTCACGTGCAAGGCCTGGGGCTGGAATTGTGTCTGCCCCGTACGAAGCACATATCAGATCTCTGGTAACTAGTCTCTATAATTGGATAATCATGACCTAGTCATATTATCCTGATGACTGCAGTACATAAGAGCACCAATTCCGTATCCTACGTGATCATCATCTCCACTATGACTGGAGTGATACTTCCTTCTTGACATCACACCCAATACACTACGATTATCAATATACCCAGAAGAGGCGTACACAGAACCTGTTAAAGCCCTGGACGACCAAAACCAAAGCATATTGATAGTCGCAAGTATTAGCGGTGCAAGTCTCAAGTTAAGACCAAATACACCTACCCTGATTCGGACTACCATAGACACATAGTCATACTACCGATATAATTCCGAGGGGTCTATCCAGAGCGAAGCTGTTTCCGTACAATCGGTAAACACAACCTCTTATTACAGTTACATGAGTATCCTATATCCAAATATATGAGAACTATGCTGTTATGCTCCCACAACGCGCACAAGTGAAATACTAGTCTTTTACGCATTATCGATGTGCAATCTCGATATTACTCTGACTATGAATATTTAATGATTAAACCTTCGTGGATTGATACTGTCTCATATCATCTCAATCCGGAACTAATCATATGGACCTTCTATCATTTATACATCTTGGTAATCTAATTAAAAATGATAAAAGGGCAATTTCCTTTGTCACATAGTTAATTTGTACAACAACACCATGATCTGTACAAATAGTGATGCTATGGGCCATAATTGTCCAACATCTTCCACGTTCCAAAGATCCATCCAAGTGTGTGGCCTCCAAAGATGCACACACCAAAGCCAAAACTCAATGGCAAGACTACGCCTTGAGTGCACATGTATTTTGCCCTTGGTGCTAGCCTAGGTAAATACCTCAAAACTTTTAACTTGAAGTTCCTTTAGTCAATTAGACTTAAGGATCCTAAAAATGAGTGGCTTACTCTTAAACTTTAGAGTTGTTCACTTATATAAACCCAAGATATAAAAGGTTTGGTGCAAAAATTTGTAAAGAATTCTTTGGGTTTATATAGTGCTCCAAAGACAACAAAATTAATTAAGAATCCGATGTGGGATAAAAGCTAATTTCATCTTAGCCATTGGATCTTAATTTAGTGGTATAATGAGATTATAAAACCCTAATAAGAGTTTGGGCCGAATTGGAATTCAAAACAAATATAAATTTTTTTACTATTCATGTTACTACTCAAGTGAATAGTAATTTTTTTAATTCCAATTCCCAAAGTGCCCCTATCTTCATTCACCAATCCCTAAGCCACTATGGAACCTCATAAAAGATCTGTTCAATAATTAAACACATTGAACCATTTATGAACAATTCCTACATCAATCATATATGCTGTTATATTTGTAATGTGCACTGTTAACCATTTATTTCGACTCTGTTGTGTGTGACCTTTGGGGTTCCCCTCAAGTTGGATATGAAATGAATTGTGATAATTTAATCGAACATAAATTATCCTCCGATTAGATGGTCGTTCGATTTCAATGACCAAGGTTGACATCTAGCAACATGCTAAGGCCCCCAAATGAGAAGGAAATATATATATACCTATTTTGTATGTGATTTATATATGATACAGTCCCTCGCCTCACTGTATCCCTACCTATTGACCTAGGGTACGGAAAGTGTTTACCCATATGGTCAAATGTATGATGTTGATAGTGTCATGAATCGTGCTAACCCAAGAATCTCACATGATTCTTCCGCTGTGGCCACAGTCTCAAGCACTGATCACATATATCAACTCGTGAATTGGAATACTACTCTTATAAGAAAATATTATCCAAGAGAGTGGCGATTCTCTGTTGTATCCTTACAAACTTCATGTGTTTCAACAAATGACCCAATCATACCTTCATGACCGGATCTTTTGAACCGGGGAAGGAGAATGTCAAAGTTATTTGATCCACACATATGATTGTAAAGACCTTAAGTCTAAGGGCTAGTCATATAATCGATATATGGAAGTTCTCACAGTCACATGGGATAAACACTCCATATGAAATCTTTCGGCGGTCAGTTCCATGGACACGAGCAACTCATGCATCCATTTGATACACCAAGCAGACGGATCTCCGCTAGTAGCCTATGAGATCGACTACCCCACTTGAGGGCGGATCATATCATCATGCTAGTCTCTCCGCTTTATGAACGCCCAGATTATTCACAAAACTATGACTAGGAACATTTAAGAGTAATGATTCTCATAAGGCGTGGAAGCCATCGTCCTATTACTTCAAGGGCTTTATTACAGTGTTAATGATTCATATAAGTTATGTAAGACACGTATAATAAAGATTACCATTTTATTAATTAATAAAAATATTACAAATACATGTACATATAGCCCATCCACAAGTTGGGTATAGGGCATATCCCTAACAATCTCCCACTTGCACTATAGCCAACTAGTATAATCTGGACACCATACTCTCGGGTGTGCCTATCAGGCTTTTGTGGAGTCAGCCCTTTAGTCAGAGAATCTGCAAGATTATATTCTGTGGGTATTTTCTCTATAATAACTTCTTTTCTCTCAACAATCTCCCTAATGAGATGAAATCACCTGAGTACATGCTTGGGTATCTGGTGGGACCTTGGTTCATTTGATTGAGCAATGGCGGCCGTGTTGTCACAGTACATCGTGACACCATTCTTTATCGCGGGAAGCACTTCTAGCTCTGTGATGAACTTCTTTATCCAGACTGCTTCTTTAGCAGCCTCAGATGCTGCAATATACTCGGCTTCAGTGGTGGAGTCCGCTGTAGTTGACCGCTTTGAACTTTTCCAACTGACAGCACCACCTTTCAAAGTAAACAGATATCCTATTTGCGATCTGTTGTCATCCCTATCGATCTGAAAGCTCGCATCACAGTAACCAATTACTTTCATCTCAGGACAATCTCTGTATGTCAAAAACACATTTTTAGTTCTTCTCAGATACTTGAGGATTGTTTTGACAGCTGCCCAATGTTGCTCACCAGGATTTGCCTGATACATGCTCGTTATGCTAAGAGCATAAGAGACATCAGGTCTTGTACATAGCGTGGCGTACATGATCGATCCTATTGCTGAAGCATAAGGGATCCTACTCATATGCTCACTATCTGAAAGAGTATGTGGACATTGCTCCTTAGATAATTTGATTCCATGACAAGTAGGTAAATTACCTCTTTTGGAATCTTCCATTTTGAATCTTTTCAAAACTTTATCTATGTACGTAGATTGAGAAAGTCCTAACAACCTCTTAGATATATTTCGGTAGATCTTAATACCGAGGATGTAGGCTGCTTCTCCCAAATCTTTCATGGAGAAATTCTGAGATAACCATTGCTTGGTGGCTTGCATCATGGGAATATCATTCCCGATGATTAATATGTCATCGACATATAATACAAGAAATACAACAACACTCCCACTACTTTTCCTGTAAACACAAGGCTCGTCTACATTTTTGATGAAGTCAAATTCTTTGATTGTCTCATCAAATCATATATTCCAACTTCTGGAGGCTTTCTTGAGTCCATAAATGGATAGTTTAAGCTTGTATACTTTATTATGATAATCCTTAGATACAAACCCCTCTGGTTGTGTCATATAGACTTCCTCTACGAGGTTCCCATTAAGGAAAGCTGTTTTGACATCCATCTGCCAAATCTCATAATCAAAGTGTGCAGCTAGTGCCAGTAAAATTTGAATGGACTTTATCATTGCAACATGCAAGAAGGTTTCGTCATAGTCAATTCC
>SKCR01014849.1:0-10561 GCA_019454045.1 Zanthoxylum bungeanum | reverse complement strand
CCCAAATCTTCAGGAATGAGAAACCCGATTTCTTTCCTGTCCATATTTCATATGAGGTCTGTCCAACAGACTTTGTCGGAACTTTATTCAAAATAAGTATAGCACTGTTCAATGCGTATCCCCTGAAGGAAATTAGTAGCTCAGTGCGACTCATCATTAACCTTACCATGTCCAACAAAGTTCGGTTTCTCCGTTCAGACACACCATTCAAATAAGGTGTTCCGGGAGGAGTCCACTATAAAAGAATACCATATTCTTTCAAGTAATCGAGAAACTCATTGCTCAAGTATTCTCCACCACGGTCCAACCGTAGTGTTTTAATACTTTTGCTGGTATGTTTTTCTCTACTTCGTGTCGAACCCTTTTAAATTATCAAATGTTTCCAACTTGTGTTTCATAAGACACACATAACCATAACGCGATGCAACATCCGTACAAGTTACGAAGTTTGATATCCACTATAGACTGGCTAGACATGGGCCCATATTGTCACCATGAACGAGGGCTAACAGCTCGGTGGCACGTACACACTTACCACTAAAATATGTTTTAGGCATTTTGCCTAATAAACAAGATTCGCAGACATCATATGGATTAGGATCAAATCTATTCCGTATCTACTCTTCGAAAGTGTGGATATACGAGTCTTGTTAATGTGTCTCAGGCGACAATGCCACAATAAGTCTCATCTGATTTACTCAGTTTGAGCATTTTGTTTGGCATGTTATGTATTTGAGATTCATTTATATTCGAAATATAAATACTGTTATTCACATCTAATGTGTATATCTCAATATCATCTTTATAACACAAAACACCCAGTGTTCTGGACATAAAGGTTTACCCGTAACGGATTAAACTAGATATAAAGATAATGTTTCTAGTCAAACTAGGTACATTATAACAATTTTCCAATTTAAGTACATGCCCAAATGGCAGTTCCAAAACTTAGGTTCCCACAACCAAAACAGCGACTCTCGTCCCGTTTCTGACTCGTAGGTCGATCTCATCTGAAGCTAGTCTCCTATTAATCAGCAGATCCCGCACATCAGTACATATGTATGTACCACATCCAGTATCAAAAATCTAATTTTTAAAACCAGTAGTGGACACGTTTATTACAATAACAACATACCTGAAGTCGGAGCCTTGCTCGCCTTCACTTCTTTCATGTATGCCTTGTCCATACGGCAGTCACGCTTCAGTGACCCCGTTTGCCACAGTTTAGACAAACATCTTGGGATATGTCATTTCTCTTCCCAGAAGACTGTGATGATTTTGCCTTTGCCCTTTTTCTTCACACCCCCAGAAGTAGACCTGGCCGCCGGTTCGGTTCCGGTTCGGACCGAACCGAACCGGCCGGTTCTCGATTCCACAAGTGTGGAACCGAACCGAACCGGTTAATTCCGGTTCGGTTCCGTTCCACACTTAAGTGGAACTGGAACCGGAACCGAACCGGTCGGTTCCGGTTCGGTTTAAGGTTCCCCTTCCGGTTTTTTTTTTTTTTAATAATAAATTTTAAAAAATAGAAAAAATTCTATAATCTTAATGTTTTTTCATACTATCAACATCATTTTTATAGAATCTTTTTTTTTATAAAATTCTTTTAACATATAATCTTTTTTATAGCCAACTATTGGCTAGTGTTTTTCTTTATATAAGCGATGTGGGATATTTGTTACTTGGCTATTGTGTCCCACATTGCTTATATAAAGAAGTCAATAACCAAGAGTTGGTTATAAAAAGGATATGGACATTCATGTTTTAGTATTGCAATTTTAAACCTCATTAAGTCATAATTATTAATAAAAAAAATTGAGATTTACTTGAGGAACCTTACGGTTCCAGAAAATAAATGTTTTTTTTTTTTTCCGGTTCCAGCGGTTCCAACCGGTTCGGTCAGGGTAAGAACCCTAACCGAACCGGTCAGGTTCCGGAACCGGAACCGGAACCGGTTGGACCGGAACCGTTCGGTTCCAACCGGTTCGGTTCTGGTTCCGAACCGGAACCTTGGCCGGGTCTACCCAGAAGCCTTCGGCCAAGCTTTGGCCTTCTGGGATGTCGAAGTAAGATGGCGCCTTGCGCTTCTTGCCTTTTGGAAGCTCTGCCTCTACCTCTTTGAGCATAGCCATTAACTCTCCAAGAGTTTTCTCTTGGTTCATGATGAACCCGCCTTAGCATTCTGATAGAGACTGTAAGATCAAATCTATGGAAGTATCGGCCTCGTAGGTAATGCCCAGCTAACCTAGCTGTTCGATGTCAGCAATCATCTGCGACACCTAGTGCTCGACAGATGTACCCTCTGACATACGCGAGCGAAAAAAGTGCTTCTTTGGCAATTCGTACTTCTAAGATCTAATGTTAGATCTATGAAGATCCTTTAATTTCAACATCATGGTATAAATATCTAATCCTTTGTTTTGACGACGAAATTAATGAGTCATTGCGGCAAGCATAACAGATTGAGCACTAAATTATCATCACGATGAGTCTTCCTAAGCCCTCATGCTCTACTATTTGCTCAACTCCGGGCTCATGGCCTGAGAGATTTCTCTATCCAATAGAGTAACTTCTTAGCTCTCAGGACTATCCTGAGATTCATCTCCCATCTGGAAAATTGGAGTCGTTAAAGACATTATCGCCCATGACGATGTCCCTAACGTTAATCTTTCCAGCCATCTCGATTGCAATAGTCCAACTATTCAATCAACGATATCGGGTACACTCAAAATGTAATGGTTACTATAGTCCAACTATATAACCAACTACAAGTGGAGTAGTGTGAAAAACAGTCCAACTGTTCAATGAAAGCAATAAAAGATATTAGTCCAACTAATATATATTTATAACAACGATAAATAAATAAAGAGCACGTATTGGCAAGTATTTAAACGAAATTACAAATTTAATACTAGTTTCCCACTATTTTTCGGCGAGCCTCTAACCCTCTGTGGAGTACTCGTGAAACCTAGTTCCCTAGTGGGCTAGGATCCTGTTAAATAACACACAACCTTGACTTTGGCCAACAAGCTGTATGAAACTTAACTAGGTAGATCCCTAAGATCAATTGGATCTCATCAAATTCCTAGATCCGGTAGGTGGACCTCCAAGTCTGAGATATATATCCAATATATATTTCCTAACATTTTCCTATGAATCAACTAAGTTTTGACTTTGGCTCAACAAACTTAATGATTCCAGTTAAGTGCGACCCATTGACAGTGGGAAAGCTTCGTAATCCACGTCGATGTACAGAAGTGACCTTGACTTTGGCCAACAAATCACAACTGCCCAAGACATGCAATATGTAACAAAGCTTTCGTGGTTCAAACACATTCGCGATGGACATTGATCTTGACTTTGGCCAACAAACCAATGTCAATCTTGGATCTTGAGAGAGAACCACTCAATGGAAGGAAAACGCTTAATATTTTAGTGAGGATTTTTCACGTAAATTGACAACCAATTTATATCTTTGATTAGGTCTCATCATACACCCTTAAACATGAATTCTAAAAGCATAATAAGGCGCAAATAAAATTAATAATGATATGCGGATGGATATATAACAAATTTGTTCATTAAACAAATCTCTCATTTTCCTCTCTCCCCTAGCACTACTCATACTTCTACCCAATACATAATACATTAACGAAACCTCATTTGCATTGAGGGGAATTGGTGAGAAGAGAAATACAAAGAGTAAATATATGATAGGCTGGACACGCAGGTCCAATTTAATAAATTCTAAATAAATATTACAACATTTCCAAAATTGCCACACCCTTCTAATATTCATCCGATATACATTATTCATACAAATACATCCAAGTATTCACACAAAGCATGTTATTAAATTAATCTAATCAAATTAATCAATATTTGAATTAATGATCATCCAATGTTCAAACAACGATTTGATTTGCACGAGTCCAACTCGTTTAATAATAAATACTCAAAGTACGTATTCTTGAATTATATCGAACTACAATTTTAAATCCAATTTAAATTGTATCCAATACTAATTCATATTTAATTCCAAATTAAATAATTACACTTATTTAGTGTCTTTTAGACTTAGATTCTAAATCTAATCTAAATGGGTCTCAAATGCCCAATTAGTATCCAATACTATTTTAATTAAAGTCCAATGTGCTTTAATTAATTCTTAAGGCATGAGCTTTGGCCATTATGGATCAAACTCAAGATGTCAATGCCCAAATAGGAATCACTCTATGCCAAAAATCAATTTATGTCCATTAGGCCCAATTAAATTTTTTTAAAGGCCCAAAAGTTATATTTGCACTTTATGGAAATGGTTTTAGGCCCAATTGGATCCAACCCAATTGTCCAAAACCAAACTTTGCCCAACCAAGCCCATTAAGCCCAATTACAATAAATTAAATTAACATATTATTCCAAATTACATATTAATTTAATTAAAGTGCAATTAACATAATTAATCAACTAAACTAATGTTTCCAAAACACTAATTAATCCAATTAATCATGCTCAATATTTCCAATTCATGTCCAACACAAATTGAAGCAAAATCAATTCTAAAACATGCTACATACTCACGGCAAAGGTATAGAAAAACATCCAATTTTGATTTCAATCCAATTAAATCAACAATCAATATTCATTTCATGCCAATTAACATATCTAATTGTCAAATTTCAAAAAATTCACCATGAGCACTTTAGGGTTATATTCAGCCATTATAAGGAATTGGGGAAAATTAGATCCAATTAATTTTTTCTCAAATCCTATGATGCATAAATCTAATTCACCATCATCAAAGCACAACCAAACTACCAATTTGGAAAAATCGTACTCCAAGCACAAAACCCCCAAAAAAGTATATAAATCCTAAAATTCAAATCAAGTTTAGGATGGCTCTAGATACCATTGTTAGTTTTCTACACATGCCACAAGATCACTAAGATGATTTGTCTGTGAATATATCAAGAAGTTTGGGAAAAAAACTTATAATGATCAGATGAGATTCAAAACTTTTACATGGAGGTGTGGAAGCTCCAAGCTTTCTTTTGCATTTCAAACTCAAGGGTGAGTTTCCCTATCACCTTCATTCACTCTTTAAGTGCTAGCTTAAGAAAAATTTTGCAACAAAATTTTCCTTTGGAGAATAAGAAGTCCGTTTTGACGCAAATTTCACCGTTTTCTCGTGTTTTCGTCCCGAAACAATTTTCGGAATTTATCCACCACCCAATACACATCTAAAATCATCCAAACAACATATTCTTACATGAAAAATATTCTGATTTAATATACAAAACCAGATCTGATCCAGTTTTTATATTGTCCAATTTCATGCCAAAATTCAATTTATTCACCCAATTAATCCAATTAATTTACACCAAAATTGAATCACCACAATATAAAGTCCCAAGAACAATTCTAGGCAACCTTAGAGTGGTAAAATCACTATAGAATGACAATTTTAATTTTGAAGATAATTCACTAATTAATCAATTTACACATGCTTTAAAGAAAAACTATTAATGTTAACAAACATCCAACACGAAATTTTGTTTCAAAAATATATATTATATATATATATATATATATATATATATATATAAATACATATCTAATATTTATTTTCATGCTTCAAAAACAAAACTAGAAAAAAATAGAAATTGGAAATTACATATTACCTTAATCTTTAATTTCCAACTCCTTCAATTTTCTTCTTTTGGTGTTGATTAAAGTTCATTTTTTCAACTCTTTTTCTTTTGTTTCTCAACTCATGAGAATGGCTAAAAACCCTAACAAAAATGAAACAACTTCATTTATATAGCATTTTTGGCCAATTTCGAAAATTGCCTTATTTTTAATCCAAAAATAACAATTTTCATGGCTAAGATTTTGACACCATTTACTCTTATCTAAATAATTAATTATTATTTGATTTTTTTAATTAAAAATCCATGTGTCAAATACACATGGTTTGACAAATCAAAATTTGCCAAATTAAAGAATATTCATGTAATATTCTTTAATTAAAAATAAATCAATTAACAAATTAATTAATTCATTTAATAATTAACAAAATGACAAAATAAATACATGGAAAAATATTCAAAGAATAGTATTCCATTTTATTATTATTAATAATTAATTAATTAATAACAATAATAAACAAGTGTCAAAATCCAATAGGTCAATAATGTGTATCTAATCTAAATTATGTATCATATACAAATACACATTATTTAATACGCATGTGTATATTATGAATAATCTGAATTATCCATAATTAATTGCCCAAGTGCTCAACGAGTACACTTTATATTGTGGGACTCTCTAGGTTCAAGTTTATCTGTCACGGAAACCATTTCCATGTCCGTAATTTATCCACTCACAAATTACGACGACCACATATAATCGAGTTGAAATGTTGAATCATCCAAGTCGAAGTCATTACATATATAATCCTTCTGTCATAGGTTATCCGAATTGTTCCGGAGATATAAATTAAACATCAAATCTCCGCTATGAACAATTCATGTGTTGCGACATAATTATGATTCTTAACAAATATTCGGAACTCATTTCTGAATCATACATCGGCCAATGATTTCAAAGAATCACAAATTGGACACCTAAATCCCGTACACATGACTGACATATCCTCTCTGGATACATCACAGGATATCGTAAGTATCAGTCTATACCAAACGAACAGGCGGAGGTATGATCTTAAAAGATCGTTGACGTGACTGTCAAAAAGTATGAAAGATATCTCACATATCCACAGTGGTATCACAAGTCAAAGGAACTAATATGCTATTCGACTCGTAAAGATTTCTATTGACGTTGGTATACCATCTATCAAGAATCTTTAAATGAGTCGTTCAGTATTTATCTAATAAATACATACGTGTCTATACGAGTCTCCCAAGACTCATGATTTACTGAGAAAAACCATTAGAACAATTCTAATATACAACATGTACCGGTCTCACGGGTTTACTAACTGACCAGATATGTAAATCTTGACCGGGAATATCTTAAGAATGAATCATATTGTGATATTTCTCAGTAACAATTACGACGCTTTTGCAATTATGTCACAAATATTCATTCTAAGGTTTTTTACGTATTTACCATATATAAGAATATATTGATGAAAATTACTTAATTTTATTCATAATAAAATGAAATATACATCGTATTTATAATAAATACAACAAAATTTGGTGCGCCGACCACCAACTCCAACATGCATAAGGTTGGGTTTACACAAACTATTGGGGCTGATTTGTAGATTATTACTAAAAATAATATTTTTATGAAAAATGGTCATGCTACTGATGGAATGTTCAAACTCAATGTTACTATTAATAAAACCGGTTATTTGCTTACATGTTGTGTTATTTAACGTTTGGTATGCCCGATTTTGTCATGTTAATAAATGCATTATTAAAAACATGAGTAACTTAGGTTTAATTCATGAATTGTCTTTGAATGATTTTGAAAAATGTGAATTTTGCTGTCAAATAAAAATTACTAAAACTCTACACAAATATGTAATTAGAGAATCTGAACCATTAGATTTAATTGATTTATATATTTGCGAGTTTGGTGGTAAATTGATTAGAAGTGTAAAATGATATTTTATCACATTTATTGATGAATGTTCAAATTATGCATATGTTTATCTTATGAAAAATAAAAATGAAGTGTTTGACATGTTTAAAGTATTTCACACATAAATTAAAAATCAGTTTAATAGAAAAATTAAAATATTTTGTAGTGATAGAGGCACTTAGTATGATTATACATCTTTTATCGAATACTATAAATTGCATGATATTATTCATGAGAAAACTGCACCTTATTCTCCTGAAATGAATGGAAAAGCCGAAAGGAAAAATATAACTTATGATGAAGTTGTAGTTTTATTTTACTTAATTCTGGTGCTGCCTCATTTTGGTAGAGAGAAAATTTATTGATTGTTTGTTATGTTTTGAATAGAATGTCTAAGTCAAATGATAAGTTTCACCCTATGAAATATTGAAAAATAGAATACCTAAATTGTCATATCTCAGAATTTGGGGTTGTCTTGCCTATGTTAGAATCCTAACCATAAGAGGATTAAACTTGCTAATATGACATATTAGGGGTGTTCACGGGTCGGGTCGGGTCGGGTCGAGTTTTCAATTTTTTTATTACCCGATCGGGTCGGGTCATTTAACCCGAAACCCGAAATTTGAGGAGATGACCCGCGCAGGTCGGGTTGCAGCGGGTCGGGTAAAAAAAAAACTGTGGGTCGGGTCGAGTCAACATAATTTGCAGTAAGTATAATATATATATTTTTTTGATACAAATTTTACAAGATATGTGTGTAGCTGAAATGACAAAGACTCTAATTGATATGCTGGGAATCTCAGGTTCGATTCCTAGCAATAACATTTCATTTTTAATGAAAGAAAAAAAAATCGAAATTGTGGATGAATGGATTCGAAATTCGAACCTCTTGAACACCAAGAACACATTTTGTCATTCCAACTACAAGTACTTATGGTTAAAATTGTATCATAAAATATTATAATTATAATATCATTTACATCGGGTCGGCTCAAACCCGAATTTTCTGAGATAAACCCGTTACCGACCCGAAATTTAATTTTAAAATTCATAAACCCGACCGGGTCGGGTCGGGTTAGTGCGGGCGACCCGACCCTATAAACACCCATAAGACATATGAATGTGTTTTTATTAGTTATGCTGATAATAGTAAAACATATATATTTTATGATTTGAAAAATCATGTTGTGATTGAATCTGTTGATGCCGATTTCTTTGAGAATAAATTATCTTTTATTTTGAAAAATTGTGGGGGTTCATCCTCTAATATTAACCCAATGATAAGTTAATGAATCTGATAAAGAAATTGAATCTGCACCTAGAATGAGTAAACAATCTAGAATAATTAAGATTTGGCCTTGATTTTTATGCATACACTTTAGAAGAATATCCGACTACTTTAAAAAAAGCATTGTCATCTTTATATGCTGACTTGTGGCTATAAGCAATAAAAGACGAAATGAGCTCATTAGATTCTAATAAGAATTGACATTTAGTAGATTTACCTCCAAGTTACAAAATCATATATTGTAAATGGATACTTAAAAAGAAATTAAAACCATATAGCTCGGTAGATAAATATAATGCTAGATTTATTACCAAATGGTATAGACAAAGAGAAAACATAGATTTATTTGACATATTTTTCACCAGTAACTAGGATTACATCTATTCGTGTGTTTATTTCTCTTGTTGCAATCCATGATCTTTTTGTTCATCAAATGGATGTTAAAACTGTTTTTTTTTTTAAATGGAGAATTAGAAGAAGAGATTTACATTGACCAACCTAAAGGATTTGTAATACCTGGTCAAAAAAGTAAAGTTTGTAAATTTAATAAATCTATAAATGGTTTAAAACATGCACCTAAATAATGGCATGAGAAATTTGATAACCTAGTTGTAGGCATTGCATTTTTGCATGTGAAACCCGATGATGAGTCTCAGTTGGAGGCACTACCTTTTTAGCTAAGGATATTGCGGGAAATAGAGGTCGGAAGGGGAAATTCAGAATAAGTACGTCATCAAGTTTATTTCACAAGCTCACTGTCTTCGTTAGTGTTGCGTTCGTTACTTCGTTCGAACGTCAGGCAGATTGCGGACGTTCATGTGGCGTTCGAATTGGCGTTCGAACGGCGTCGTGTTTCTGGTTTTGCTGCTACCTCGCACCCCAGCCCAATTAGCTCCTCAAAGCCCATAAAACACATCCCAATTTAATTAAATTAAACATTAAATATTAAATAAAATATTTAAACCATTTACCAATTAAATAAAACACAAAATATAATCATACCTAATGAAGATAAATCAAATATATTAACTTCCTAACTAAACAAATCACATACTAAATTAAAAAGATGTCATGCCTAATTAAAATCAATCATAACAAATTAAAGATATTGACTTCCCATTCTAGCCAAGATTTGTCCCCCCTCAATCTTTGACTTTCCTTGCTCAACACCAAATCAAATCCTCATTTTAATGCCAAAATCTCTTCCTTGTGAGACAAGGTGAAGCCCTAATCTTCTCTATATAAACAACCCCTAACCAAAGCCCTCCCACTCCTAATGACGCCCATCACAAACAAAAAGAAGAAAAGAATTTCCAACCCCTAGCTCATACACATAATAACAAACAACTCTCTTCACCCCCACTCTCACATTATCGAAAACAACAAGCCCTCAAACACTCTCATATTACCGAAAATACAATAGCCATTCACCCCCTCCAACCACCAAAAAACTCCTAATCACCACCGAAAATAGCAACCCCCTAAGTCTCCACACATCACCGAAAAATATACCCCCAACGACAGCCCAAACACGCCCCAAACAGCCACTAAAGCACCCCCGAACAGCATCCCCCTTCCCACCAAAACTGACCCAAACCAGTCCCTAAATCACGCCCAAAAACACAGTAATTTAACCCCTAAAACAGCAGCAAAATA
>SKCR01014848.1:0-10460 GCA_019454045.1 Zanthoxylum bungeanum | reverse complement strand
ACTTGACAATATGTCACTTTATTAAAGTGATGTGATGTGACTTAAAGTTAAAAGTAAAAGTGATGGAATATGAAAAGGTTTGGAATATATATATGTTTTATTTATTTTTGGAAATAAATGAATAATATATATTATTTTTTTCTTTTCCCTTTTACATGATTCGGTCCTCCTCTCTCTCTCCAACATGCAAAGGCATACGGTTTCTCTTTTCACTCTCATCTCCCTCCCTTTTCCTTCTTCTCTCCTCACGGCTTCAAGCCGATTTCTTCTTGATTTGTTCTGGTTTGACGAGCATTGAGAAGCAAAGAAAATACAAGTGCTAGCACACGCCTTGAGTGATACATAGGTGATAGGGAAGTGATTCCGTGAGCATGGAAGCTTGAAGCTTTGAGCTTCAATGGAGTCATCAATGGCCGAACATGGAGGAAGTCGAACCAGTCCAAACCGAGCAGCCCACTGCCTTGGAGAGCTGTTGCCGTGAGCTTGGAGGAAGCAAAAAACGCACTTGTGTTCATTTCATCAAAACCGTTCAATGTGAGTTATGTTTCCGCCTTACTCCTTTGATGTGTTTATATGCGGTTTTTATGCATGATTTGTGATCCTTGGGACCTTTAATTGAACTCTTAGAATGGTATCTAGAGCTATTGTTGCATGAAAACCGATTTAGGGTTCTTGAGCAAATTTGGGGCTTTTTGATTTTAGCTTGATTCTGTCTAATTGATTGTTTGAGAATGATTATATATGATTGAATTTGAGTTGTATGTAATCAATTTGATAAAAAAAAAAATTGATTGGATTGATTTTCCCCAATTTGCTTATTTTTGTCAAAACTTTAATTTGGGTAAACTCGATTTAGGCATGATTTGGTTGAATTGTTTGATTCATTATGCTTGAATGAGGTTGAATTGAAGTTGTGCATGATCAATTTCAAGAAAATTGGATTAGATCAATTTTCCCCAATTCTTTAGGTTGACATGAAACTTGAAATTGGGTAAAATGTGTTTGAGCATGTTTTAATTTGAATTGGATGTTTAAGTATGCTTAGAACATGTTTAATTGAGATTGTGTGTGATCAATTTCGTGAAATTGGATTGGATTCAATTTTCCCCAAATTGAAGGCTTGGCCGAAAATTGCACCCTAATGTCTTGGTAATTTTGTTTTGTTTGATCATTGGATGACTTAAAACAATTGGTTAATGTTGTTTTGAAGTTCAATTGGATTGAATTTTGATTTGAACATTTTTTCCCTTTTAAAGTGGCTTGGCCGAATCTTATGAACATGAAATTCATGGTGATTTTTGTTTGTTTGATTCATTGGATGAGTTAAATTGATTTGGAAATTAAGATTGTGGACTCAATTGGATTGAAACCGAATCGAATTGAAAAAACCCCTAATTGCCGAGACTTGATAGCATGTTAATTGGGTTTGATTTTATTGAATTGTGTTGGACACTATTTGGTTGTTAAAGTGCATGATTAGTTAGGCTAATTGATGTTTTAGAAATGTTAATTGGGTATTGATTATGTAATACACTTAGGTTAATAATTGTGAAATTTGGAATTTTATAAGTTAATTAATTTGGGCTTGATTTTGGAAATTGGGCTTGTTCGGTTGTAATTGGGCTTTTGGGCTTGTTGTAACAAAGTTGGGTTTAGGCAAAATTGGTTGGATCCAATTAGGCCCAAAACCGAATCCAAAAGGTCCAATTATGACTTAATGGACCTTAATTATTTAATTGGGCCTAATGGGCCAAATTAATTAAAGGCTTATGGGGTAACTCCCGGATTGGATTTTGGTTGTTCGGTTTGACCCGAGTTGACCAAAAGTCCACGCCTTATAGAAATTAATTAAAAGCCCATTGGACTTTAATTAAATAAAACATTAGATGTTAATCGGGCTTTGAGACCCGTTGCGATTAAATTTGGAATTAAGTCGTAAAGGTTCGTTAATAAAAGTGTAATATTTAATTTGGAATTAAATAATGAATTGGAATTAAATACGTATTAAATTGGATTTAATTATGTAATTTAATTTAATTCGTAGAAATTGTACTTTGAGTACGTGTTTGCAATACGAGTTTGACTCGAACAAAATCAAATCTTTGTTTGAACATTGGATGATCACTAATAATCAAGATTAATTAATTTGATTGATTGATTGATAACATGCTTGTATGAATACATGGTTATGATGTTTGAATAATGTATATCGGATGGATATTAGTCGGGTTGGGCGATTTTGGAAATTGTAATAAATTTGATTTATTAATTGGACCTGCGTGTCCAGCCTTATCTCCTATTTCATTGTATTCTCTTCTCACCTATTCCCCTCTATGTATATGAGGTTTCTTTAGAAGTGTAGTGTAACGGGTAGAAGTAATACTAGTGCTAGCGGGAGAGAGAAAGTGAGAGATTTGATCTAGGATCAATGTAAAATATCCATCCGCATATCATTATTATTTTATTTTCATATACGCTTTATTATGTATTTAGAATGCATGTTTAAGGGTGTATGATGATGAGACCTTAACAAAGATAATTAAATTGGTAGCCAATTTGCACGCGAAAAACCCTCGTTAAATATCAAGCATCATTTCCTTCCATTGAGTGATTCTTGCTCAAGATCGGAGATTGTCAGGGGTTGTTTTTGACCAAAGTCAAGCCCTTGTCAGTCAAAGATGTGCTTTAATCACGAGGCTTTGTTATATATCGGTGTCGTGTCCAAGTTGTGGTTGGTTTTTGACCAAAGTCAAGACCACTTCTTGTCCATAGACATTTGATTACGAAGCTTCCCTGTCAATGGGTCCACGCTTGACTGGGATCACTAGGTTTGTTTTTGGCCAAAGCCAAGGCCTAGTTGATTCAGAGGAAACGGTTAGGGTATATATTCGATATATAGGCATATATTAGATATATGTTTCGGACTTGGATGTCCACCTACTGGATCTAGGAGTTGGATGGGATCCAATTGATCTTCGACATCTACCTTGTTAATTATCATACAATTTTTTATTGACCAAAGTCAGGATTGTATGATACTTTAACGGGATCCTAGCCCACTAGGAAACACGGTTTCCCGAGTACTCGACAGAGGGTTAGAGGCTCGACGAAAAATAGTGGGAGGCAAGTATTGAATTTGCAACATTCGTTCAATTACTCGCCATACGCGGTCATTTAAATTATTTCGTCGTAATATTAAATGTTAGTTGGACTAATATTTAAATTGTTGTTTTAATAAACAGTTGGACTGTATTATACTTGATTATATATAATTGGATTATATTAATCAATATATTTGAATTAATTAATTTCAGTTTACAGTTGATTTTATAATTGGATTATAGTAATCAATGTAATTGAGGTTAATTAATTTGGATTATATTTGATTATATAGTTGGACTATTATAATCATTATAATATATATAGTACCACTAATCGTTGATTAAATAGTTGGACTATTGTAATCAAGATAAGAAATTAAAAAAATTGGATATTTAAAATATAATCTGGGATTAAAAATATATTTTAATGATTTAATTTTCAAATTGGGAATAAATAATAGGTTACTTTATTTGATAAAATAACTTATTATACGTTGCGCCCAAAATTAAGCAAATAGTAGAGCATAAAATCTTTGAAAGATTTATGTGATGATGACTTTAATGCTTAATTAATATACTTATAATAAATCTATCTTTAGATTTAAAAGTATTAAAATTGCAATTAATAATTCTTGGAGAATTAATTGACTATTCTAGTGGAGAAAAGTCAAAGTTTGCAATTGGGCATGTAGCACAAGGTGCATATCGTTTCGATATTCCGAAACCCAGGCTTGGCCAAAGGTTTGTGAAATATTGAAAAGCATAATTGACAAATAAATAGCTCAAATTGATTTGATCAATAGAGACTTATTTGTGGCATTGTTGTCTAGGACACAATTTAATTAGACTCGTATATCCACACTTTTGAAGAGTGGATACTAGGACTGTTTTGACTATTCAAATAAGGTCTACGAATCCAGTTTACTAGGTAAAGTACCTAAAATACTATTTACTTGGTAATAGTGTAAGTGCCACCGATCTGTTAGCCCTATTCATGGTGAAGTTAGTGGGCCCATATCTAACTAGGCTAGATATGAACATGAATATTTCGTGACCTTAACGGATGTGGCATCTCTTTATGGTTATGTGTTTCTTTTGAAGAACACAAATACGAAACTTTGAGTTTCGACACGAAGTATACAAACAGATCGGCTGTAGTATTATGCCGCTACGGTAAGACCGTATTGGTAAATACTTAAGCAGTAAGTTTCATACGTACATGAAAGAGTACGATATTCTTTCATATGAGGACTCCTCCCGAAACACGTCAATTGACGGTGTGTCAGAACTAAAAACCAAGTTTTGTTGGACATGATTAGGTTTTTCGCGAGTCGCTCTGAGCTACTGTTTCCTTCAACAGGATATGTATTAACATGCAAAACTTATTTAGAATAAGGTTCCATGTAAATCTGTTTGACAGATATCATATAGGATATGAACAGGAAAGAAACGAGGTTTCTCATTCCTGATAATTTGGGTATGCCAGGCATAAAGTTTGGATGATACCAAACTAAGAACCCAAATTGGATTAGTGCCAATATAGGTTATCCTAAGGGAAACCATAAGTATAGTACTTATAAATCCCACATGAGAACAATGTGATTGTTGCTCACCATGCGGTTTTCCTGAGAGAAATACCGATATGCAGTGGTCAGTGGGAGGATAGTGATACTCGATGAAAATCGGAGTAATACTATTCAAAGCACGAAGTCCTTAATGGAACACAAACTTCATCTATGATGAATCTGTACCATTAATCTTCAAATACACAAGAATCGGGTAGATCGGATAGAGTCAGAAAACAACCTAGGGTATGGGTTTCTGATCTAACCTCATTAAGATGTCAATCTTATGAAGGTATATCCACCGACTACGTTTTGAGGAAGTGATACGAGGTATCGACTCCCTGTTATGGCAAAGTGCCATGAGTCCGAAATGGATTCCATGTATAACGACTATTATGGATACTAGTTGTTGTACCACAAAGCATTGTGCCTATTGGTACATTGTACGTCTTCAAGGAAGACATACATGGATAGCAACATACCAACGTACAAAGCTAGGCTTTTGACGGAAAGGTATCGTTATCAACATTGTGTTAATAACGGTTCAACTTTTTACCTGTTGCCATGGTAAATCCATTTTGAAGATGCTTGTTGATAACTGTATATTTCATTTATGAAATATGTCAGTTACAAATCAAAATCGCTTTCCTGAAAAGGAAACCTTTTGGAGAATGTTTACAACATTCTGACGATTTGTATAACCGACAAACAAGGTTTGCGGATATTCAATCCATGTTTGGATTGAAGCAAGCATAGGTTTCTTGGAACTGACGTTTTGAAATAATCATAATGGTTTATGATTTAACTCAAAACGAAATAATTCTTGTGTATATAAGGAGGTTAGTGGGAGAGGGCACTGACAATGAAATTCCCATAAAACAATTGGTGAAAGCTTGGCTTTCATGGATATTCTTTCAATAGAAATTCTCCGTAGAATTCTGGGGAGTAACAACCTTTATTCAAGGAATAAAGATCTACTGGGCTAGATTTGGAGTTGGTAACACTCTTTTGGAATTGTACATTTAAAATGTACTTGTATTGGTGTCTCATACGCTTTGAGCATATGGAGTCACTATCGGGTCAATCCAAGTGATAGTCACTGGATTGAAGATTAAAGAACATCTGTTAGTATCTGAGAGAACTAAAGATGTTGTCTTAACTATGGAGATGGAGAACTTGAAGTGACTGGGATCACTGTTGCAAGTTTCCAAACCGGTAAATACTGCGGTACTATAAAGTTTGAACACTGGGACAGTGAGCTGGAAATCTTCCGAGCAAGATAACTGTTGCCGAATTAACAACAAATGCGGATTATTGCTGCAGCTGAGGCAGCAATAGAAGCCATTTGGATCGATAATAAATCTAATTAGATTAGATATAGTTCTGTTAGCAGCTGAGCTAGGCGTCAGCACAGGCTAAAGAATTAAAGGTCTCATCGACGATCCAGATATATACTTCTATATCATCTGATTCGTTCGGATCATACATCGTGGCGATGTGATGATCGTGTAAATCGCGTCAGACGATAATTAAGCAAATCCGCTGACGAAAACCTTTCCTCAGCAATTTGAGCGAACCGTACATAGTTCGTGTAGGTGTGGGACACTTGAGTGACTGGCTATGTGCCAAGTGGGAGATTGTTGGACAAAATGACCCATAGCGTCACTATTTGCACAGATCATTGTGTTGTTGTAGTAGCAAATTAACTATGTGACAAGAAATTGCACTCTCATCATTTGTGATTAGATCACCATAGATATATAAATGAAGAGAGGTCCCTATGATTAGTACCTGGACTGAGAATGATATGAGACAGTATCAGTCCCCGAAGGTTTAATCATTAAATATCCCTAGCCGTAGTATTATCGAGACTGGACATCGATAATGCGGAATAGGCTAGTATTGCACTTGTGCGCGTTTGTGAGGGCACAACGGCATAGTTCTCATATATATAAGTATTGGATACTTATGCAAGTGCGATAGGAGGTCGTGTTTCACCGACGGTACGGGAAACAGCTTCGCTCTGGATAGACCCCTCGGAATCCCATTGGTATTATGACTATGTGTCTATGGGAGGCCGAAATCAAGGTAGGTGTGTATAGTCTTAACCTGAGACTTGCACCGCTAATACTTACGATAATCGATAAACTTTGGTCTTGGTGGTAGGGGGCTTTAACCGGTTCTGTGTACACCACTTCTGGGTTTATCAGAGAGTCGTAGAGTATTGGGTGTGATGTCAAGATGGAAGTATCACTTCAGTCATATTGGAGATGATGTCACGCAGGATACGGTATTAGTGCTCTTAAGTGCGCGGCCATCGGGATATATGACAAGGTCATGTATATCCGATTATAGAGACTAGTTACCAGACATCCGACATGTGCTTCGTACGGGGCAGACACTTATCCAGCCCCAGGCCTAGCACGTGATTATCCGATACTGGGCCGATATACACAATACTACTACGGTATACTACGCTTGATACAGATCTATATATTCCTGTAAGAATATTTCTGGAGAATTGGGTAGGCATGGCGCTTTGCTAGAAGCCAACCTTGTCTTGTAAATCGATATAAACGTAGTACGAGGTACTACGTGTTCGGACAGTCCGACGATCGTATTTACTGCCAACATATCCGGAGATCTCATGGGTCGCTTCCTGAAGATTCACCGATGACGTATGACTCGCACTTTGATTAATCTGGGATTAATTAGAAGAGAGAGATAGAATTAATCTGGGATTAATTCGTTGAGAGAGAATTAATCTGGATTAATTGCGGAGATATTTTATCTGGGATAAAATATTAATTAAAGAGAGAGAATGATTAATTTGGATTAATCGATAAAATAATATATTCGATATATTATTAGAAATTAGATTTCGACGCGGAATTAAAATTAGATTTTAATTCGGGCGAACGAATTAATTTGTTAGCGACGTGAATAGTGAATTCGCTAGGCGTAATCACTTAATTACGACGCGACGGAAAATTCGTTAATTTGGAATTAGCGAACCCGAGCCCGAGAGTGATTGCGAGCGCATTCGCATTTCGAATTCGAGCGCGGCATGCAAGTCACATCAAGCGTCAAATCGCTAGTCGCGTCAATCGTCAAATCAATTGTCACTTTGAGTGATGTGACTTGACAATATGTCACTTTATTAAAGTGATGTGATGTGACTTAAAGTTAAAAGTAAAAGTGATGAATATGAAAAGGTTTGGAATATATATATGTTTTATTATTTTTGGAAAATAAATGAATAATAATATTATTTTTTTTCTTCCCTTTTACAGATTCGGTCCTCTCTCTCTCCAACATGCAAAGGCATACGGTTTCTCTTTTCACTCTCATCTCCCTCCCTTTTCTTCTTCTCCCTTCACGGCTTCAAGCCGATTTCTTCTTGATTTGTTCTGGTTTGACCGAGCATTTGAGAAGCAAAGAAGAATACAAGTGCTAGCACACGCCTTGAGTGATACATAGGTGATAGGGAAGTGATTCCGTGAGCATGGAAGCTTGAAGCTTTGAGCTTCAATGGAGCTCATCAATGGCCGAACATGGAGGAAGTCGAACCAGTCCCAAACCGAGCAGCCCACTGCCTTGGAGAGCTGTTGCCGTGAGCTTGGAGGAAGCAAAAACGCAACTTGTGTTCATTTCATCAAACCGTTCAATGTGAGTTATGTTTCCGCCTTACTCCTTTGATGTGTTTATATGCGGTTTTTATGCATGATTTGTGATCCTTGGGACCTTTAATTGAACTCTACAAAGACCATATACACCTACCCTGATGCGGCCTCCCATAGACACGCAGACATACTACCAATGGGATTCCGCGGGGTCTATCCAGAGCGAAGCTGTTTTCCGTACCATCGGTAAAACACAACCTCCTATCGCACTTGCATAAGTATCCAATACTTAAATATATGAGAACTATGCCGTTGTGCCCTCACAACATGCACAATGCAATACTAGTTTATTCCGCATTATCGATGTCCGATCTCGATAATACTCCGACTAGGGATATTTAATGATTAAACCTTTTATATTGATACTGTCTCATATCATCTCAATACGGAACTAATCATACAGACTTTTGCCATTAATATATCAAAGTAAATAATTTTACAAAACGGCAAAAGGCAATTTCATTATCACATAGTTAATTTTGTACAATAATACAATATCATTTACAAAACAGTGACGCTATGGGTCATAATGTCCAACAATCTCCACTTGGCCTATAGCCAGTCACTCAAGCATCTAATACCTGAACTATTGATATGTCGTTCAAACACTTGCGGATAAACAGCCTTCGTCAGCGGATCTGCAATGTTGTTATCTGATGCGACCTTCTCGATATTTACATCGCCACGATGTATAATTTCCCGAATCAGATGGTAACGCCGAAGAACATGCTTGGATCGTTGATGAGACCTTGGTTCCTAGCTTGTGCTATAGCCCCGTTATTGTCACAATACAATGGAACAGGCTCAGCTGCTAATGGAACTCTCCTAATCCATTAGGAACTTTCGGATCCAAACTGCCTCCTTTGCTGCTTCCGACGCAGCAATGTACTCTCCGCTTCAGTTGTTGAATCGGCAACAGTATCTTGCTTGGAAGATTTCCAGCTCACCGCCTCGTTATTCAAACAAAAAATGTACCCGGATTACGACTTGAAGTCGTCCTTGTCGGTTTGGAAACTTGCATCGGCATACCCAGATACCACAAGATCTCCTTCTCCGTAAATTAAGAAAGCATCCTTAGTTCGTCTAGATACTTAAGGATATTCTTAACTGCCATCCAGTGACCTTCACCTGGATCGGCCTGATAGCGACTGCACCTGCTCAAGCATATGACACATCAGGTCGTGTACATATCATGGCATACATGATCGATCCGACTGCCGAGGTGAACGGTATCCGACTCATGTTATCTCTGTCTACTTGTGTCTTAGGACACATGTTCTTAGATAGATCAACCACGTAACATCGGCATCAATCCCTTCTTGGATTGATCCATGCTGAATCGCTTCAACACTTTGTCAATATATGTACTCTGGGAGAGTCCAAGCAGCTTTCTAGATCTATCCCGGTAGATCTTTATTCCCAGATAAAGGATGCTTCTCCCAGATCTTTCATGGAGAATTTAATGAAAGCCAAGCTTTCACCGACGTTAGCATGGGAATGTCATTGCCTATAAGCAATACATCGTCGACATAAAGGACAATAAAAGTCAGTGCTCTCCCACTAACCTTCTTGTATACACAAGGGTCATCTTCGTTTTGCACGAAATTATATTCTTTTATGATTTCATCAAAACGCTGATTCCTGATCGTGATGCTTGCTTCAATCCATAAATGGATCGATTTAACTTACAAAACTTGTTTGCAAGTCTAGGTACGATAAAACCGTCAGGCTGTTGCATATAAACATCCTCCAAAAGGTTTCCGTTAAGGAAAGCGGTTTTAACGTCCATCTGCCATATCTCGTAATAGAAATATGCAGCTATTGCAAGCATTATCCGAATGGATTTAATCATGGCAACGGGCGAGAAAGTTTCGTCATAATCAATACCATATTGTTGACGATACCCATTTGCTACAAGCCTAGCTTTGTACGTTTGTACGTTGCCATCCATGTCGGTCTTCTTCTTGAAGATCCATCTGCATCCAATAGGCTTTACGCCTTCTGGTGCATCAACCAGTGTCCAAACTTGGTTGCATACATGGAATCCATCTCGGACTTCATGGCACTTCCAATAAAGCGGAATCAATATCCTGTATTGCTTCCTCATAGTA